>CAJQUW010014122.1:0-83580 GCA_907163375.1 Prostheceraeus crozeri | reverse complement strand
TGAAACGAATAGGTACTTTGTCTCTCATATAAGTTGAAAAGGTATTGAACTATTATGGATAAAACTCTAATGGACATTTTGGGTTTTGACCAATAATATCTTTAAAAGTGGTACTGTAACAAAGCTAGCGCAGACATGTCGCTATCGCGTCGTATTAACTATTTTCAGATATATTCCACTATTGGTGAAGATGTACGTGTGGGCGAATGTTGAAGCTCCATTGCTAGCAATGATACCATACCAGCCAAAAAGCTGCAAGTATTTTATCTGAGCATTACTTTCAAGAAAGTGCATTATACAAAGCTGAAATCAAACTACATCCCACAATTGATATTGCCATTTATGACGATGCTGGTGCGTTGATTCCGTTTTCATAGAAGATGCTGTGTACAAAGTATCACACCTCCATTTCCGAATGAAGAGTTAATGCAAACGTATGCTAAAATATTTTTCCAATGTGAATAATATGGAAAGTGAAAATAAGGACTCGTTTCTAATCTACTTGCCCAGTAATGCTTCTATGAATAAATTTCCCAAAAATTAAACCATCAGGACTAATCGAGAGTAGAATTAAATCGGCCCAGCTGCATTTAGAAGGTGAATGGGAGGTTGGCTTGTTTCTAGTATTTGCTATGATAGCAATATTCAGAATGTGAATGATTTGGAAGAAATGATATTGACTCCTCGACACCCATGATGGAATAACGATGAATAATGCATTCAGTTCCCATACAATTTAACATCAGATGGAAAGTGTGGAACTATGAATGGATTCAGATAAAATCAGATTCTTATGAACCATTGGGAATGAGAAAATTATTAAGGCATTCAACAGTGGTAATACTTCCATCATGAAGAATAAAAATCAGAAAGCTTATGAGTTTACTATCTATCATTGGAGTGGGAGACAGTTCCTCAGCTTTCATTCTTTTACTAACGGTCTTACTCTGAGGTTGGATAGTGAATTCTATCCACATCTTGGTTTTGGTCATGGACTACATCTAACGTCAATTGCTACTGGCAAATGTTAAAAAGTTTATTCAAATCGAATCAACCAAATTTCATTTATAGATTTAAAATATTTGATGAAGATGTTGTAGAATGCGAAGAACGCATCATTTTGAAAAAGCGTGGTGTTCAACCTTTATCACTTATTGAGTTAGTAAAACGATGGAATGAGACTGGGTAAGAAGTATGGAGAGAAAATTATGGCGGACAAAAATAAGTTGGTTATTCAGAAATATAATGACAAACTTACAGTTTAATTCTCTCCAACCTTGCGTCATTTTGTAAGACATTATACACCTATTATTGGAAGCGGTGTGGTGTATGCTTCTCATGAATATCACACTAAAGCTGATTCAGTTAATGATGAATGGTGGGTGGACATCTATGGCGATCGCATCAAGAAAATTTACCAGTCTTATGAAGAATCTAAAGTTGCTATCAATATAATGCCGCGTCTATATCATACAGTTGAAAGCTTCATTCATGTAGTAAATCCTTATATACAACAGAAGTTGAAGCATGTGATGAAAAGTAAATATGATGTAAAGACACACCACATTTCGTTTTCAATTGAAAATCAACGCGTTGTTCTGAGACTGGGTGATGACATTCAATGTCAATTGAGTAAAAATTTGAATAAACTCTTTGGTTTTTCAATGCTACAAACTGTGTATGCTGCTGCGCATACGATTGGTATAGAAACACCAATGACACTTGATAAACATGAACAGCACCTTTACATTCAAAGTGATTTGATTCTACCTATTTCTGTTGGTGAGAAAAAAGAATACATTTTACGTGATTTCATTCATGATAAAGACGCTTCATATGGAATAGTCGAGAAGATGTTTGAATCTATTTTCTATCATCCCGTCGTCAAACAAACTATACCCTCTATTGCTATCAAAATTACCAATGGTTTACAAGAGTGCATCCATGTGAAAGATACTAAATCCATCATAACGTTAGTGTTTCGGAAAACAAAGTAGGGTTTGAGGAAGGCTTTTTGCCTAAATTTGATAATGCGGTGAACTGACTTTAGAAGCATGCCCATTTCTAAATAGAATTTTAGTATGCAGAAGTGTACGAGATAATTTTTCTTATCATATTGGGTGAGTAAAAGTTTGCGGCATGGTTTGTACATTGGCTGTCCACACTCTGTTAAGTTATTATGAAATTGTGACATGAATGGTGAAAACATATCTTCAGTCACTTCACCAGATTCAGGTTGCGAGTGGGAAATCAGCAGTTTTATTTTTAATGTTATTTGGATAAATCAAATCCACTTCAAAATAATATCCCCAATCACCTTCATCTGGAATCTTCAGTATGTTTGAAGGGTTGGAGTAATACTCAAGCTCATCTTGATTTAACCAACTAAACTCGGAATGAGGTAGTGGTTTAGACAGTGTACTGCCATATAAATTATTTTGGTCATAGTACTTTAGGTGGATATGATCATCACCTACTGTTTCAGATTTTATATGATGTTTATTTACAAATGTGAGACCACCGCGTATTCCGCGCTCAAATATATTATACATCTCCGGGTCTTGTAAGAGATGAATGGTCTCACCAGTCATTTTAAAGGCTGATTTAAAGGACATGGCTGGTAGACTGACAAAGTGGACAGGATCTAATTTGGTCTTCTTCTAATGCCACTCGTCGAAATTCCTGAAAGACATCAGCAGCAAAGTGACATCTAATTCTAAGTAAGCGATCATATAATCGCCAAACGTTTTACATTCAAATTTTAACCATGCACTTGAGCATGTTCATAATCTTCTACTGGACAATCTTCACCGTCAAATCGTTTTGGAATTTGTCAATGGAAGGAAGGGTTGTTTCATTTAGTTTAGACATTGAGCTAAAATAGCATAAGGAAAGACTCCTTTGCGAGTGATTATTTCATCCGTTAAGTTTGGATAGTGTTTCTTCAAAGTTTGACTATGGGGAAGAAAACTTGAGATTACGAACGAGAGAAGCTAGTGACGCTGACATGAATTGGAATGAATCTAAAAATTTTATTTCGAAGAAGACTGTCTTATTTTCTTTAGTTTTATCTACTGGTACTTTTGCTGTCATTGCCATGAATTTTTCTCTCGTTTGTGCTATTACATTAAACTGCCACGATTTCATCTGGCTCAACCCTCCTTTTATGAGCATATGACTGTCATAGCCCTTAAAGTTATGAAAAATGACGGGTAGTACACGACGTCTCAACCTAAGTGAAAGTTACATTTGGAGCAGAGTGCGTTTCTAAATTTACCAGTGATGTGATCATGATCACGCACTTTCTTAATTTTATCGTCATCAAACGTTTTATGACATTTAGGGCAGGATGTGCAACTTTCAAATTTTTGTTTGTCTTCATCTGACATATGTAGTGACTTACGCTGCAATTGGGAATCATATGATTGTTGAAATTTAGCAGCTTTATCGAAAATTCAAGAAATTTTGAATGCAATCTTCACCTTGCCAAGTATGCATTTTGTTTTGTCTATTCCTAAAGTGGTCATGCCATACTTCATAGCAGGATATGGCTGCTGGCTTGTGGATGATATCATCAATGTAGCATTCTATGTCTGCGTAAATGACACGCAGGGGACTTAATTCGTCACCATTGTCCCTATGTGAAAATATTTTATCTTTGGGCATGCGTTCCATTTGTAATTTACCTCGCTTGCACCATTCATAGTGAGTTTCAAATTTATCTTTACTCCAAAAGGAGCGGATGCAGCGGTCGCATACAAAATGTTCACCTCTTTTAGAGTGCCCCAAGTGAGTGTACAAGCGAGAGATTTTGGGAATACCACAGTAGTGCCATTCCTCGCTATCATCTTGTTTTACTAATAAGAGGTTGACTACACGTTCATAACAAGTTGAACGTGAATTATAGCGGGCACCCTTCAACCCCTTCTCCCACACTGTGAACGACAATTTTAATCTTATTATGTTTTTCGAACGTTTCTACATCTTTGATTTTCATGTTGTTACTATCACAACCTTCAAAGTCTAGTTCATCAGCCCACTGTCTATAGCTATAGGTGCGATCTCGGTGCGCGTTGATATCATTATAGTGAAGGATGGATAGGACTGCATATTTCAAACACTGTGATTTACAATCGACATTGATGACAGCTTTCTTATTATACAACGTTTTTGGTAGTTTAAATGTACCTCGAGCTGCATGACTTTCTAATAGTGAAATTTTGAATATGGCTGAGTCCACACCATCAAAAATGAGAGCGCTGTCGCGTTGATTGAATTTATCTACATTTGATTTTAAACATTGAATGTGAAAATTTAGCCAAGACTCGCAGTCTACAACTTCGGTTGCGGAAGAGGAAGAAACATGAAACTGTATTCTCTCCGTCACTTGACCCGTTTGAAAATATACCTTAATATATTTTAGTTTAAGGTAGATGAGCGCCTTCATTCTAAAATTGTCTAAATTGTTGAAGAGCGCTTCGATAATGTTTGAATTTTGAAGGAGCCACTCAGGAAAATCTACTATTTGAGTATTGGACTCCATGCAGTAGTCGCGTACTAAATTATTATGTGAAACATTAATGAGGGAGATGGTAACCGTTGGTGTAGTGATCATTTGCATGCGTGTGTTGAAGTCTGTGCGAAGATCGCTGAAAGTGACTATCAAAAGAAAAGAGGGCACAAATCGCAAGGAAAGGAGATGTCATCGTCAGAATCAACTTCACCTCCGGAGATTGACGCCGCTTTGCGTTGACACACACGTTGTTTGATGTGTCGAAGGAGACTGTGCTTCCTTGTAAACATATGTCCGCAGTCGGCACATTCCCACTCGTTGCCTTGTCGCGAGAGTCATGAGCTGGAACTCACATCACCTGAAAGAGAAATCATTCTTTCATCTCTGTTCAAGTCTCAGTGTATTGTTACAACCTACCTTGACTCAACAACTCTAAACTTTCCTCGAGAAGGGAGGGTGTTGGTGATGAAGTTGATGCCTGAAATTGAGGAAGATGCTATTAGCCACACGTTTGAGGGAGATGAGTGAAGAAATTTTCAACTTACCATTTCAACGAAATTATGTTTAAGCTTGATACTTCAACAAGATAGAGACTTCACTCAAATAATACGTCTCAAATTTGGAATTCACTTGTACGCCTCAAATAATAACAGAATTCGCTAGACAACAGTTCACTTATGCGTCTCAAAGACAGAGTGAAATGACACGAATGTCACTTTGCATATATACTTTCATATTCATCATTCATTGGCTGTTCATTCTGATTGGTTGCTTGTTGATACTTAAGAATTAGAAAACATTTCAAAGTTATTATTCACAGTCAACATGACAAGCCCTCCGACAACACCAAACACAAAATTCTCTTCTCCATCCTCAACACCAAACGCTCCAACGAAGGTAGAGAAGGTGTTATTACCAGCGGACAACGAAGAGAGTGTATGTGAGAAGGAGTGTCCCGACTTAACAGGCGTGAGGTGGAAGTATCTCCAGTACGATACTGACGATGTGATGGAGATCACCAGCACCAAGTTCCTCCACCAATTATGGGAGTGGTACACCCCTAACTCCCAGCCACGAACTATGGCGGAGTGGGGGTATATTGACAAAGTGAGGCTCGCAGTGGAAGAACGATTAAAGCAACTGAACTGTTTTTGTTATCTATGTGAAGCCAGACTCTGGGACGATATTGACGATGAAGACCTTTTGAAATACATGCCATAATAAATTTTTTATTTCATATTATCTTTGCTTTCATACTGACTTACTTGAGCGGGGCTTCAGTGGATGATTTAACCATGTATACATTTTCATTTGGAAATAGTAGCACGCTTAGTCTAACTTGTAAATCTTAAAACATTTCATATGGGCGATGATGGTAGATGAAATAGTGTTAAATAAAATTAAGATAGCTTACACTTCTGATACAGGGATAGCAATCGACTGCGATCCATGTGTAAAGAGCTTGTTAGACTACGGATGGGACTTCAGTGGATGATTTAACCATGTATACTTTTTCATTTGGAAATAGTAGCACGCTTAGTCTAACTTGTAAATCTTAAAACATTTCATATGGACGATGATGGTAGATGAAATAGTGTCAAATAAAATTAAAATAGCTTACACTTCTGATGCAGGGATAGCAATCGACTGCGATCCATGTGTAAAGAGCTTGTTAGACTACGGATGGGCTTAAGTGGATGAGTTAACCATGTATACTTTTTCATTTGGAAATAGTAGCACGCTTAGTCTAACTTGTAAATCTTAAAACATTTCATATGGACGATGATGGTAGATGAAATAGTGTCAAATAAAATTAAAATAGCTTACACTTCTGATGCAGGGATAGCAATCGACTGCGATCCATGTGTAAAGAGCTTGTTAGACTACGGATGGGCTTAAGTGGATGAGTTAACCATGTATACTTTTTCATTTGGAAATAGTAGCACGCTTAGTCTAACTTGTAAATCTTAAAACATTTCATATGGACGATGATGATAGTTGAAATAGTGTTAAATAAAATTAAGATAGCTTACACTTCTGATACAGGGATAGCAATCGACTGCGATCCATGTGTAAAGAGCTTGTTAGACTACGGAAAGAGAGAAGTGTGTTATGTTGCGTGTGGCGCGTGAGTGTCCTCCCATTTCATTCCATTCATCAATTCGTCTCATTGATAGAGACAGGTAGAACTCATGGTTCTCATAACGTATGCAATGGAAAGTTTTAGGCAACCTTCGACAGTTGGCTAAATGTCGCCCTGGCGCAAATGCATACTACGTTGAGACAGAGGCAATCACTTGCAAACATGACGCAGAGGTTTAACAAGATTGACCATTGCCGAATGTCCCTTGCGGTATACATAGCTACGGGTTTCACCGCCGCCCTTTACAGGAACGCCCGTCGAAAGGAAGTATTACACCGAACTTCATTTGCAACGTTCAAGTTGACTGATAGCAGATTCAACTTAATGATAGTATTCGCCAGTCCGAAGACTGCCCAGGGCAAACCGCGAGGAGGTTCTATCATGTCTTGCCCCATGGTGGCCCTTAAGAGAGCCGATGGTTCGTTCTCGGGGGATGTGAATTTGACTATTGGCTGGAATAGTCAATGGGTATGACGGTTAGGCTGTCATAGACCCTATACCGCCGAGGTCGTACTGGTGCATCTGGCACCTTTCGGATGCGGGTGGTTTTAGGAGTCCACACCTCATCCGTCCAAAACGATCTCTTGATCTTCCCCTTCTTCTCATCCTCTTCATCCCACTCGTCGAGGATGACGAACTCGGGAATGGCGTTGTCTTCATCGATGAAGACGGGAATGTTGTCGGCAGATGTCGCTTCCATCGTGACTTCAAATTGAATGAGAAGCCCTACAATCTTCTGGCTTATATAGGGTTTTCAACAATGAATTGCTCAACAGCGAATCAGAATGCTTCAGGGATAGCAATCGACTGCATAATGTTCAAGTTGACTGATAGCAGATTCAACTTAATGATAGTATTCGCCAGTCCGAAGACTGCCCAGGGCAAACCGCGTGGAGTTTCTATCATGTCTTGCCCCATGGTGGCCCTTAAGAGAGCCGATGGTTCGTTCTCGGGAGTAACGTCATCTTACACCCTACCAATTCTGCTGAGAGAGTCTTTGACTCTCTCTTTGGTAGCACTGTCGACTTCCACGCTAATTGGCACGTGACTAAAAAGTGGAATGTAGCGCCATTCCGTTGGATTGACAGCAGTTGCTGTCATCGGATTGCCAATCCGAGCAAGATTATTAAAAACTCTGTCTTGCTCCTCTAGCCTGACAAACTCCTCAAATAAATTTCGCGGCCTTAACTGCGGTCCGCGAGGAGAGCTGACTTGACTGTTCGGCGTCTGCATGATTGAAATGAAATGAAATGAGAGGCAGTGGTTTATATACCCCTCTAACGCGACGCAACGTTCAAGTTGACTGATAGCAGATTCAACTTAATGATAGTATTCGCCAGTCCGAAGACTGCCCAGGGCAAACCGCGTGGAGGTTCTATCATGTCTTGCCCCTAGGTGGCCCTTAAGAGAGCCGATGGTTCGTTCTCGGGAGTGACGTGATGGGGTGGTGAAGGCGGGCAAAGATCTGCAATGAAAATGATATGTATTAGAATAGGATATACTATCTTATTTACTTTTCACTTACCAAGTTAGCCATCCTTTGGCAGTCTCGCGCGCTTCCGAATAGAAAATTTGTGCAGATGGCCGCGCATTCGTAGGCTGGCATGCAAACATTTTTTCGTCGGATGGCCTTAAGCAAATTATTGATTCGTCCAGATTTTGATTTACTAATACTTCGCCGGCCAAATGATTATCCCGAATAGGGATGTGAAACTCAAACAAACGATCCTCATTCACACGTTCCCACTCATCCCTCATGCGCTCCAACTTCTCACACGCCTGCCTCTCATCACCCCGCCGAGCCACAGTCCTCTCCAACTCAACATTCCTCACTCTCAACACACTCATCTCCTTCATCATCTCCTCAAACTTCGCTTCTGCATCTCTCATTCTTCTCTCCGCAGCACTCGCCCTCTTCTCACACTCATCATTCTTCTCTTCCAACTCTCGCGTCTTATTCTTCAAATCAGTCACACAACGCCTCATTCTAATATTTTCATCCGCTACCTCCTTCGACTTCAGTTCCTTCTTTTTCAACTCATCCAACTCCTTCACAACTTCATCCTTCACTTTCTTCAAACTCTCATACTTATTAACCAACAAATCATGCGCCATCTGCTGCGAAACATGCCTCTTCTCTTCATCCTTCAACCACCTCGCCGACTGCACACGAATCTCACCACTCTTCACTTTTGGGGAAGATGAGCTCTTCGGGGGGTCGGTGATCACAATGTTTGACACCTCCGACGACGAAGAGCTCAACTTCCTCACACGCTTTCTCACACGCTCCCTATCTAAATCCACATCATCCTCATCATCACTCTCAAGCACTCTCTTTCGCTCAATCTCAGCCTCCAACGACGCAACCGCTCTCGCCAACTCATCATTCTCAACAACATTCTCAACCTTACCCTCTCGCTCGATCGCCAACATTCGCTCCCTCTCTTCCACAATCAACTGCGTAAATCTCAAATCACTCACTAAACCACCACTACAGTCAGCATGCACTCTGTAGAAACGCGCCTCATCCTCATCACCCTTCAGCACTCTACACTTCACACACGCAACCCTATTCAAGATAATCATGTGGCCGGTGCCCGCCTTCTTCACATGCGCCTTGGCGTCCGCACTGCGATTAATTCGCCCACATGAGCACATTTTGATGTGATATTTACGATTCTTATCGTTTGCCATGCCTGATTTATTGTTAACTGTAAGATAATGAAATTTGTATAAGTTTGGAATCATGTAGTACAGTCATATTCCTAAAGTATTACACTTAGTCAGGAATGATAGATTTGAGTGTAGTGAGTGGCACTCGATCCCGTCGACAGCCCGAAGGCCTTGTACTGATCACTAGGGAAGTGAGATATCTTCCCCGATACCCGCTCTTTACAGCTGAAGACATCATTGTCACTGCCCCGAAGTGGTAACGGGAACGCCGAGTCAAAGGTAGTGATCAGTAGCTGGGATCTAACCCCTCAAAGCTGCCTTAGACTTAGTCAAATTTCAAATCTGATAGCAGATTTGAACTCAGGATACTTGAAAACCTTAGTCTATATGTTAAAACTTTGAAAAAACTGAAAATTAAGAATTTTTAAAAAATTCCGCATTTTACTACTCATACTACTTTTAAAAAATTTCATCAGTAGTAAAGACACTATCAAACTCTATCATGCAAACTTTGAAGTAAGAAGATAGCTTGCCTACTTCAAAAGATAGAGTCCTTTGAAACACCCGATATCGGGAGCTCAGAGCGACGACCGTCGCTTACCTCGTCTTTCGATGAAGTGATCAGACTTACGTTGTCGGGGGTTTATATATGCTCGGAAGAAAACTTAAAATGGCTCTATCTCCGAAAGTATTCATTGTAGCGACATGCGGTTTGTTGCAAACGATTCGTCTCATCATTTTCTATCATATGACACCTGAACCATTCTGATATGACCACGGGAAGTTGGTCCGTCAGCACATGTCCATGTAACATGCCACAAGTGAAAAAATTCCTAAGTGTGAGAGCTCCAGTGTGGTGAAGATTTTGAAAAATTTAAAACTTCCGAATTTCGACCTGGGACCTTTACCAAAACATTTTTCATCAAATTTCACTGACCCCCCCCTCCCCGCCTCGTTCAGAGGAATTTGATGAAAAATGTTTTGGTGACGGTCCCAGTTCGAAATTCCACACTTTGGAAAATTTTCAAAATTTTACCCATACAAAGCCACTCTGACACTTAGGATTTTTTCAGGTGAGCGAGCTCCGACCTAAAATCTTGTAACCGCTCTAACTTTTGAACGAAGACAGATATGAACAAGGCGTTTCTTTCACTGAATTTGTCTCACTCTTAGCTTTCAAACGAGCTATGGCACGACAAAATCCGTCCACTGGAAGCCAAGATCGAAGCCAGCTCTCCCGAGGGGGGGGAGGTCAGCGAAATTTGATGAAAAATGTTTTGGTGACGGTCCCAGGTCGAAATGCCACACTTTGGAAAATTTTCAAAATTTTGCCCATACAAAGTCACTCTGACACTTAGGATTTTTTCAGGTGAGCTCCAACCTAAAATCTTGTAACAGCTCTAACTTTTGAACGGCTGGTCCGATTGACTCGCGGCAAAAAATGTCGTCCAGCAGTTTTTTCTCCTCTGTCAAACGAGTAGCTGTAAGACAAAATCCGTCCACTAGAACCAAAGTTAGAAGATTGCTGTCGGATGGGGGGAGGTCAGCGAAATTTGATGAAAAATGTTTTGGTGACGGTCCCAGGTCGAAATGCCACACTTTGGAAAATTTTCAAAATTTTGCCCATACAAAGCCACTCTGACACTTAGGATTTTTTCAGGTGAGCTCCGACCTAAAATCTTAAATGGCGTCTCACATCTAAACGAAGACAGATAGGAACAAGCCGATTCTTTCAGTGAATTTGTCTCACTCTTAGCTTTCAAACGAGCTATGGCACGACTAAATCCGTCCACTGGAAGCCAAGATCGAAGCCAGCTCTCCCGAGGGGGGGGACGTCAGCGAAACTTTTTCTCTCCGATTGACTTGAAACTCACCATACCGATGCAGAATTTCACGCTGAATCCGAATCTGGCCTCCGTTTTCACATCCGACCACTCCTTCCACTCGAAACAGCCCATTTTATAACCCAACATTCAGCAGATTGCACGAAAAACATCACACACTATAGCCTCAAGACTAATCCTGGCGGTCGCCCAAGTCCACCACGACACTCTGCCGATGCAGAGGGGGGAGGGAGTCACCGAACATGTTGTGAACGTGGACCCACCTGGCCGGCACACCACGACAGACCTCTGTCGTTCCAGAGGGGGGGGGACTCAGAACCAAAGCACCACGGCGGCCGACCACGACACTCTGCCGTTCCAGAGGGGGGGACGTCAACGACGGCGGCCATCTTGCGCGGTCCAGAAGTGGAGTTTTACTTACTACTTATGCATGTGACATTTGGCTGCTCGAAGATTTCCCTGATGACTGGTCTACCCAGTGAATGCTGGAGTAGGGGAGAAGTCGGTCCAATTTCCACCGGTTGGCATAAGTTGGCATGATTTTTTCATTTTGAAATCTTACATCTTTGATGAAAAACTCATGATAAAACAAAGTAAATTATGTTCACAGTTCAGTTTAGCCAGTTTCTATTATGTTGGCAAAAGTTGAAATGGCCAGCTGCCGACATTGGAAGTTAGAGAAGTTGTTCACATTTCCTTTAGAGTTTGGCAATACAAATAACTAGTTCCGCCTATTAATGTGATAGCGATTGCTCAGTATCATCGCCTCATTACATCATTTATTTGCTAGTGGATGCTAATAAGGTGGAGAGCTAGTTTAGTTTTCCATAATTAAACATAGTCAATCACGATTATAAAAGGTACGTTAAATTATTTAGCTTACTAAACAATTTATCTGTATTTTTTGTAAATCTCATGTACCGGAACTATTTAACAAATTCGTCAAGTGTAAATAAATTTTCGTTCTCATTGTCATTACCAGCAATCATGAATACATCATCCACATAATTGACATAATAGACGGGTTCGGGAATTGATTTAAAAAGCTCGTTTTCAAAATGTCCACACGGTGCTTGGAAATTGACTTTAACCTTGAAAAAAATTGTCAATAAAATCTGAAAATTGATTCTACATCAAAATTTTGTGCTGAAAACGAATATGATTTCAAAAAAATCGTACAACAAGCTCTTCAAAAAATAATTGACTTTTATTGATCAGTATTGATCTGATTAATTGGCAGTGATTGATTTAGTAGATTTGTACGTCTGTGATGTCACAATAGTGTAATATAATATGCAAATTAACCTGGCAGAAAACGAATACGATATCCAAAGTATCATAACTACAGCCGATTATACGTTTCGGATGAGCCATTGATCAAATCTCAAAGTTATCATAAATTGTTACTGAATAAAATATGAAAGTAGAATGTCAAATACTGTAAAATAGTGCGAAGGTATGAAGTAAAAGGGGAGAAAGAAACTGGGGGGGATACTGGGGGGGGGGGCTTTATTCGTTAACAGACCCGATATGACGTGTCTTCTATAATTTCTGATGCATGTGATTTTGAACTGTATTTACCAGTACATTTGCGTCTCCTGCATGTTCTGTCTATCAATCTTGATGTGTACCACAATAGAGAGCAAGCGTGGCCATGGAATAAGTCGCAGTTCTTACTACTTAATGGTGAATATGATTATGTCGAAAACGAACATGGTGTTAAAATGTATGATAACTGCAGCAGAGTATAAGATACAGACTAGCTTCAGATTACTTCAGGTGTCGTCTTATCGGTTTCACACTTATGTAAGTATAGTAATAACATGTGGAAACAGAGCTACCACGAATCGACAAAGTAGAACAATAGAACTGTTTCTGATGAGGACAGTATGACGCACGCACACAATGATTTTTGTCATGCCTTGTGACTAATCGATGATCATTCGATTATTCTATTCGATAGCCGCTGTCGCATCGAAGCCAGTCTGATCGAAGCATTAGTCTTTCTCATTCTTCATTCGTTTGACGTTATGGCTCATGCTCATCATGCATCAACTCACAAGGAATGTTTACAAAAGGTCTGCTTGATATGTTTCAATCATAGAAATAAACTGTTTATCTGAAGTTTGCTAGAATGGAAGTTGACTCAAGGTCGCGGCACATCCGGGGAAACTAAGTTGGGGCATGAAGAACCAATTAAAAGCTTCGATTTACTCATGTGACTGTTTCTAACCCAATGATACAGACGTTGGCAGGTGCATCTAAGTGAAAATGCGTGCGATTTATGTGCCATTATTGTGCATTGCATGAAGCTTAATTTCCATTCTAGAGGTTTTATTGTTGTCAAATTCTATGGTTTCAATAAATGTGGCAAGGACAATCGATGTATCACATACAGACATACAGGCAATACAATTTGATTTCCGAGTTTGTTTTCCATGGATTTGATCGCGATGACTGGAGACTACCAACGGTTATATGTGGAACATGTCGATTGGTTTTGGGTGAGTACGCCAATGGCAAATTTACTCGTAAATTAAGTGTATATGGTCATAGTGAGGTTGGTCGGCATCAATATCATACCAGGTCAAGATATACAAATTGTGACTGTCTTGTTTGTACTATTTCCAAAACTAATGCATCCGTCAGTTCTAAGAATTCCAGGTTAACTAATATCAAACCCAATCCAGGAAGACCATCAACACAAGAGAAAAGTAGTAGCTCCAGACCAACCAGCTTGAAACTTTGCAGCTTGTGCTTATCAGACATAGGTAGGGGAAAACCACACAACTGCTCTCGTTCCGGAGCTCTGATGAATGTTAAGCAATTACTGAATTCGGCGGAAAATAATAAGAAAATGCCAGAACAAGTTCTGCACTCTTACATTCAAGAGTCTCATGATGATGACTTCTTGTTGACATCGCCTAAAGGCGGCCGTCCCTTGAAGCTTTCCCGTGGAATTACGGACGATTTCAATGCTCGGGTTTCGTGTCAGAATATTACCAATATTCAATCTGAAATGAATTTGAGCAACCGTCAATCTTTGAAATTGTGCCATGAGCTGAGAAAAGCATCAACCAAGATTGAACCAAATTTGGAAGCCCACTTGTATGCTACCGATCATTGTTTTGATGACTACTTCACGTTAAAAATGATTGATTTCTGTGTCATGGAGCAAGAAGTTGTAAATGGCGTAGAGCTTACTCCTGCTGTTGTCTGCAAAGATGTACGACAGTTAATTGATTTCATACTTGAAAGGAGAGGCATAGATCGTGGTGACTACTACATCAAAATTTACATTGACGGTGGAGGCTCTTTCCTGAAAATTTGTTTGTCAGTTTCTGATAAAAACTACAATGGGCGATATAAAGACACAGGAGTGAAGCATATTTTATAGTCGTTTTATCTGAAAATGTACAAGAGAATTATCAAATATTTTGAAACTATGGGTATCAGCAAATTTGAACGATCTGGATTTTAGCAATGAGAAATTGACAATTTCATGTGATCTCAAACTTGTTTGCTTGGACTGATGTCCCATGGTGCGACTTTTCCCTGCTGCTGGTGTACGGCAAGGAAGGATAGTTTGCATGTGTCTGGCAGGCACGCTCATTTCAGTCAATTCATGACTCGTTTTGGTCTTATCACGGAAAATGCCAAGACAAAAAGATGGCTAAGAGTGATAAAAAGATGGCTAAGTGTAAGTGAAAATGTGATCAAATGCAGTGATCTCGGAATAGATGTGATACAAGTCATACCACCTCCGGAATTACATTTACTGCTCGGAGTTGTGAATACACTCTTCAAATATATGTCCAAAATTTGGCCGCATTCAATGGCGTGGAGCGAAAGATTGTACATTGAAAGGAAATCCTACCATGGTGGCTCTTTCTCTGGAAATTCCTGCATGAAACTCCTTTCTAATATTGACTTGCTCCGATCAATGTGCCCATTGCATTGTCTGCCATGCGTCAAGGCCTTTCGATGTTTTCAAAAGTAAGCAAGCAATTTGTGTTATTGTGTTGATACCGTTAGATGTTTTTTCGATGTTTTTGACTGCCGATGTTTTTAGAGGTATGTAATTTGTTTTATTCATTATGGTTATGCGATTACTAAGATGCAATACCTAGTCCAAACTCTAAACTTTATTTCGAAATTCATTTCTACTGCATCACCAATATTTTCAGAGCTCATTATTTCATAAACAATTTAGTGAACCTTTTCAGCGAAGCCTCACTAAAAACTGTACTGGTGTATATGTAGCCTTTTATTCACTTTACAGGTTGTTGAATCATGCTTCGGATGGGAGCTGAAGTCATCCTACCTCGAAGACATCAACAACTTCAAACATTGATTTGGATGTCAACGTGACGCCCAAAGTACATGCCGTTATCTGGCATGTTCCTCAATTTTGTGCGAGATTCAACGAAGGATTGGGATGATGTTCAGAACAAGCAGGAGAGTCAGTCCATCATGATTTCACAAAGACCTGGGAAAACTATAAGTTAAAGTCCCTGTCTCATCCTGAATATGGCAATTCGCTGAAACGAGCTGCGTACGCATACAATGGTCGCCATCTAGTAAACTTATAGACTAAAATCAAATCTTCTTTGTCCGGCTGATATAGCATACCCAGGACTTCACTTCTTCTAATTATATGAGTTCAATTAACGTTGTCATTTTTTTCTTTCATGGTCATTAGTTCGACATAATATTTTTTGTCTTCTAGCGGTATAACATACATGCAGTTGTCCATATAGTAATGAACATTACAAACATACCAATATACCATGATAGCATAGCAATAATCACTTTTAATCAATCAGATCGACATTGATCAACAATTAATGTGTAACTTGTAGTCTGCTGCAGTTGTGATATTTTGGATATCATATTCGTTTTCTGCGTCATAATCTTACATCTAATCAACATTTTAAACATTTTGATATTCCATATCGTGTAATCGATCATTAATCAATCAATCAGATCGATATTGATCAATGGCTCATCCGAAACGTATAATCGGCTGTAGTTACGATACTTTGGATATCATATTCGTTTTCTACCAGGTTAATTTGCATATTATATTACACTATTATGACATCACAGACGTACAAATCCATTCCATCCACTTGTCGATCAACTTTGTCGCTAAATACAAACTCAATATTCGTTGTTAAAGACAGAAGCAAGGTTAGACAGTTTTGTTCAGATAGCGGTTTATAATGGTATTTTTTTAATTTCATTTCCTTTCTTTGCTTTTTCTATTTTATTTGTTTTATTCATTTTTATTTATTTACTTTATCGTTTTGGTTTTTATCATTTAAGCTTATCTTTAGTTGATTTATTTTCTAGCAAATTCGTCAAGTGTAGGTGCCCATGTTTATATGAATGCGGGCACTAGTCAGGCCTACATCGCAACTAAATGTCATCGTATTTCATGCTTCATGACAAACATGTAGGCCTTCCTATCTGTAACAAACAAGAAGCTGAGGAAAAAATGCAATTTTGTGACAGATGTTTTTCTCGACTGTAAACCAGTGAAAAGTGTTTAGTCTTGCAGAAAAGTCAAAGTTATTGATCGCTATGGCACTGTTTCATAACTCCGGAGGTCACTTCTTTTGCTAATGCTTCCTAAAAGCAAAAGAAAAGGAGCCTGACAAATCAGACGCGGAATTGTTAAGTGATTCAGATGATCCTGATCATAGAAATAACTTGTTCTGTCTGCGTATTTCGCTCTAAAGACGACATCAATCAGCACTGATGGTCACCGCTGGAACTAGTCCCGAGGGGCAAGAAGATCAATTTTTCATTGGCAACACAAATTCAAGCCCGAAGTCTGACGGACCAGAAGATAAACACCACTAAACGTACAGTCAGTAAATTTAGATCGCGAAAAGTCGAGCGGTGTGAACAATATTTCCATTTGACGAATTTATCAGAGAGAAAAATTGAGTCAAAAGATACGTACTTTTCACTTGACAGGCCTGCCTGCAATCTGACCGATGAGGATTGTGTTCGCTAAATAAGAGCTACTTCTGCAATGCGCGTGCTTGGCCAATCAAGCAAGTCAAAGAGAGACGAATACTATGTCAATTTCTACCGCTTGCTACCATTGCATAAAATGGCTGATAAGAATTGTGTCCGCTCTAAACTAACCCAAACGCAAATGAATCTATCTATATGGTTCTGATATACACGTCACATCGAAGAATGATATACACGTAGCACAATAATTGATCCCACAAACTGTTATGATTTAGGAAAAACTAAGTGCTGTTATGCCTCCCAAATAACAGGTGTGATTTAGGGATGTAGAATTGAGATCAACTCTTTTCGAAAATCATCGCTCACACATAGACTGACAAGCAGAACTCTCCAACAAATTCAATGAAAGACGAATAAGAAATCACTAGCAATCAATAACTAGCTCATTTTGAATTAGTCAAAAACAAAAAAAACTACTCCCTATGTCGAAAAATGTAACATCAATTCGCACTGTCACGACCATCACCACGCATTTTTACATACGATTGTGACACTACCTCAAGTTACGACTATGTCATCATTTATCTTCTAAATACATCTCTGAGATATCAAGTACAAAGTTGATATCAAGTTGAATTCAACTTACAGTATTCAGCATCAGTATTCATCAACAATTCACTATTTTAATAAGTTTATTTCAACTCAATTTAATTTTCTGCAATTTGAATGTATCTCTAATAAAGATACCATTAATTCGCAGAAAATTGAATTGAGTTGAAGTGAACTTAAAATATTGAATTTTCCGCCTATCGCGTCACATAAATACGGATATATCATAGAACGATGCAGTTGACGGATTTTATTGACAGATACAGTCAACTTTAGGTTACACTTGTGCCAGGGATGCTGGCAAGGGTGTTGCAGGTGTTGTATGTGTGCATGCCCTCTTCATAAATTATGGAAATGCTCCTTGATAACCCGCAGTTTCACGAATTTCAAATCAGTGTTGACAGCTGACTCTAGGCTCCAGGCTGATTCGAGGTTCATTCTCATTGACGCACAATGACCAAAATTTGCGTTCGTGCAATGAATAGAAGTGCATGAAGTGTGTCGTTATACTTTACCATTCTGGCCCGCCATAGACATAATAAAGTTATGCTTGAGTCATAAAGCTTGCCAATGGTGTACAGAAAACGCTTTCAGCATCATCCACTGTTTTTAGCTTCTTTCTCCCAAATGACAGCCAAATTGTTATGACAATGCGGACTTTTGTAGCATATTTTTGTATTAAACATATTTTAGAAGTTCCTCAATCTTTTTCAATATCGTGCTCATTTCGTGTGCAGAGATGAATCATCAAGTTAAGAATATGAATCGTTTTACAGATCGTTCTGTTGCAAACACATAAGCAATATAATGATTTCCTTTTGTTCCAGAGCAGAGAATATAAGTATAAAGCATTGCATCGAATTTTAAATTGAATTAAAAGGTATATTAAATAGAAGTATAAAGCATTGCATCGAATTTTTAAATTGTATTGTTTTCTGTGATCCATTACAATTCATATATAAAATAGTGTTGTGATGTTTATAACAATTAAGCAAGACTTTCAGTTGTTTTAGAACAGGCTTTGTTTAAAATTGTCATAAAGACCCTTATCGGCATAGAGTAAGGTAGAGTAGCAACTCAGCATTTATGAAATCCCCAATGTGTATGCATTTTCGATTTTATTACATGAACTCGAGGTGAACACAATTACCGCGGCATTGACTGATCTTGATAGTAGTGTAGAAAGAATGATAGTATTTTACAGGTCATGACAGTCTTGGAAGATAATGTTTGTCAAATTATCAATTCGATGGGTTGCTATTACTTTCATGCTAGCCTCAACCTCAAGAGTATTTTTTAATCGTGATCATATCACAAGCAGCCTGCCACTGACACAGCAAAATCACATAATCAAAGACAGTGATCATAATTAACTGTAAAAGCTGTAAATGTGTCCACATCACTATTCAGATTCAAGAAATGAGACATAAATTTGAATGAATCATAAAATCATGCCGATGAAAATTGAATTAAAAACTTGAAACTTCAGCCAAGAAAGCAAGACTCGACTTTTTCGTGAAGACCTTGCGGTTCATGAAATTCCCTTGATAATCAGCTTAATTTCGGCTTAGTTAAGATGCTTGTTAGCAAACATTAATTCCTTTTGATATCCAACTTCTTTCATAATACTTACATATTGTGTTCATGCCAATGGTATGTATATATATATACGGTATATATTTTTGCAATATAATTTGCAAAAATTTTGCTTTTAAAAACTGCTCAAATAATTTTTTGGATCGCAGGAGCGTAATTTCCGCAAAAAACTGAATCTTTTGATATGAAAATTTTCACTGCATACAGATACTTTTTTGATTCGACACATAAGCTTATATATACTTACTGTAGGCCTATATCGGCGTTCTTTTTATAGGCCCACTGGAAAGGCAACACAATAGAAGTTATGTTGCAGTTCCCAATGGATAAATGCAAGCCATTTCCAAATAAAAAGAAAGCACACTGCCTAATATAAGATCCATTTAAAAAGAAGTGGACCTTTTATTTGTTTTTTTGTCTTGCAAAGGGTGTGACGTACATTTATGCATCGCAGCCAGTTGGAAGCGTGTTAGACTTATTCCAAAAATTAACTAAAATTTGGTGAAAATTGACAAAGTGGTTTTTACTCGCTTGTTTTCCACACTCATTCATACTAGAAATATCTGTTGTCCGATGAGCATGGAACTATATATAGCTGAAAAATTCAAAGTAGACAGGTGCTAAACCTAAATGCAAAATATTGAGTTGGTGGGGTTTGGGAGGATGGGGTATCCTAACCGGCTCTCCATGAGACCGGTGCAAAACACGTGCCCCAAAAGACCTGCCCTGAACATGTGCCGGCGTGCCTGACTTGTGCAGATGTCAGCAAAAGATATTCAGAAATAGAAGTGCAGTGTATAGAGCGATAATTCATGCGAATATAGTCACGAGCGTCACACTGAAATACCCCCTCCACAAGGCGTTTTCCATCCTACAATAAATTTTGTGACTTGATTTAATGTTCATATTCATATGCAATTCACGTGCATCGTGAATTTCACGAACAGTGGACACCCTGATTGACCCATCTACCTGATGTCGTTAAGCATATTTCAATTATGTTTCAAAACCATGGGATCCGAAGCCGCGCCAACATCATTTGTTGGGTGGGTGGAACCCGAACCACAGGAAAACAGGTTCCGGGAAACAATATGAGAATTGTAATGTGTGCGTATAGCCCACTTAGATTCAAACACAACAAAATGTTCCCAGATTCTCCTTAATATTTCGGACTTTATATGATAGATCTCGACTGAAAGAAGACATTGTAGGGGCAGCATTGCTCCTCAAAGGCAACCAATGTCTGTGAGCTGTGAAATGACTTTTTGATTAACATGACCATTGAACATGCGGCCGTAACTCTTATGCAATTTTAGACTTTATTAGGCAAATCCTCTCCAAAGTTACAAATGACTCTATGAATTGAGATATCAGCGTAATTTAATAATGTATTTTCATAAGACAATGTAATGAAGACGTGCAATAGGATGAAAGGGTTCAATCTTGGATGCACATGCAAAACTTCTGAAGTAACTATTACCAAACATACAGTAGATACATGATATACTTGAAATTCACTTTATTGCCTTCTCATTGTTTTTTAACACAAGTAATGGCGATTAACTCGATCGTTTTGGTCATTATTGATAAAGATGTGGGGGAAATAAAGGGAAAAGTTTTTAATTAAATTTTACATTTTAAGATACATTGTTGGCATGTAAATTTCACTACATGTGATTCGGTCAATAGAATCAGAATTTTCTGACAATTCTCAGTACAACAGGTATAATCATCATAAATCCTATACTCCAAACTAGTATGAGTCGAAATTTCATGACGATCGGATGAA
The DNA here is from genome assembly GCA_907163375.1 of Prostheceraeus crozeri. NCBI lineage: Eukaryota > Metazoa > Platyhelminthes > Polycladida > Euryleptidae > Prostheceraeus > Prostheceraeus crozeri. The sequence continues at coordinate 62,425 of CAJQUW010014122.1, read as the reverse complement.
TATTTGATGAGTAGTAAAAGTTTAAAATTCGGCGGTTTACGTGCGCCACCCTGTATATATACAGGGTCTCATCAGCAATAAATCATTGGGCCTATACTTGCGTCTCGTTTTAAGATTAGTCCGGCACTCGCATTTTCCAATTTTGCTTTTAAGAAGGCGCATGAAAAAAATATTGCCGGCTCAATTGCAGTGTCCATTGTATAAGGCTTAATGCAGGCTCACGCAGGCCTGGGGCCTAGCCTTTATTGTGCAAGTTGGTCCAAGAGTGGATTATTGTCACAATGTCTTTAGTTGATCAGATCACATGAGTATGACCAAATTCGATTTTGCTTTCTTGCAGGCAATCTTCTCATACCTCGGTCTCCCGAACTGCAAACTCGTTGTAAATAATCAAGAATCTACCCAAAAATATCAATATACTGTATAATTATGTACCTACAATGATTAATGAAAGACAAGTTTAATTGTGTTTGTAGTTCAATATTTTTTTTCTTTTTCTATTTTTAGGCCTAACGCGCTATAGGCAACATGCAATAAGGCTACATTGACCTGAAGTTCGTAAGCGTATGTACGTGTGCTCAGAAAACGTTTGTAGGCCAAAAGGCCAGGTCAGGCCAGCTATAGCTAGAGCGCCAAAGCAGCTGTTCCTAATAGGCCTGTGCGGTGTTTGATTGCCGGTTACCGATTATGACGATACAATAATAAATAGCAGAGCTGACATAGAAAAATCAAAATATTAAGCCTGCAGACAATTCATTTATACGGCCTTATTTGAATGGCCCTTAATTGCAAAATTCCGTCTTCATTTTCTTTTTGTCTATATCACCTCATGTGTAAGTAGTAAAACACTTCTCCACGGTCTTTTGTAGCATGTCCAGCAACAGGCAACTGCGATCTGGCTCACGTGAAACTACCGCTGAAACTGGCGACCTCAAGAGCTTCATCTTGCAGGTCGAAACTCGTTTGTCGTCAAAGCTCGACGAAGTTATGAAACGCATTTCCAATCTCTAGCTCCAATACCATGATGTCATACTTGAACAAACCCGACAGGAAACCCATATTCATGCATTCCAAACAATTTCTGCAAAACAACAGCAAGAATTTCATTGAGAGAAAGATAGCCTATATACAACAGATAGTGCAATTCAAATATATCGGGGATTCCTGAAGAAGATGTTGAGATAGATGACTGTACTTTTCAATATGATTCAAGCAAGATTTTTCGTGCTTGTGATGAGATGTCTGATGATTTAAACGAAGTCGAGACATGTTTCCGTATTGTTCGTCAGCGAAACGGATATGCTCGTCCTACGAAAGCGAAATTTAACAATAACAAGACTTCACGCAAATACGTGGTGTGATCCAAAATGTCCCGGACTAACCTACTTGCAGATAACCTGTGATAACGAATACTACTTCAGATGTAAATTTAGGTCTTTAAGGCATGAGAAATATGGTCGCCGAAATTTTTCCGGTCAGTTTTCTATTTTTAAAAAATATTTTTACATTTTAACATGAATTTCTGTATTTTCTGAATTGATCGAGATCCGATTTGTCTTATTGTTATAGTTAGATTGATTTTGATTTGTACCTTATTTGACGGATATCTTTGCCATGAATATTGCACGTCTTTTGTTAATTGCTTCATGTGTTACGATATCAATCAGTGAAGTTCATTCAGCACGCATTCATTAAGAAATCCGTGTCAACGATGGTTCTTTGTTCTATCAGTTTTCATGATGGATGTGACAAGCGTGTCTTCAGTCGAATATCGCAGTGTGATACGATACCTCCTGATCCGCGGCTTCGCTAATGGTGACATTCTAAAGGAATTAAGCCTGGCATATGGAAGCAAAGCTCCATCGAGAACTACTGCTTATTTCTGGATAAGCGAATTTAAACGCGGAAGACAATCTGTGGAGCAAGATTTTTCAACTGTTGGTCGGCCGCAGGAGATTCCGGAAGAGAAATCGAGTCAGTGCGATGAAGTGATTACAGCACACAGAAGGATAACCATCCGTGAGTTGTCAAGAGAGTTGCGAATCAGTTATCACTCCTGTCATGACATCATCGAAAGACTTGGATATCGCAAACTGGCATCACGTTTCGTACCGAAGTTTCTGTCACCTGAAATGAAGGAGAACAGACTTCTGGCGGCACAGTCAAATTTGGATCTCCTCGAAATGCACGGAGATCAGTTTCTGAACTGCATCCTTACAGAGGATGAAACACCTTTAAGTTTGTATCTGCCTCAAAGTAAGCGAGAATCTGCAGAGTGGCGAAAATCAGGCGAGTCTGCCCCTTTGAAAATGCGATCCGGAACATCACATCGCCGGTCGTTGATGCTGACGGTCTTTTGGAACGCTTCGGGAATCCAACTGGTTGACTTTGCGGATAAAGGAGTAAGAATCAATAGCGAATATTATTCCAATCTGTTATCTGAAGCGAGGAAGAAAATAAGAAAGCCACGAAACATTCCCCTCTACTTGCTTCATGACAATGCTCCGATTCACACCTCGCAGGAGACAACCAATGCCTTAACGAGAAACGGATTTCAACTATTGAGCCATCCTCTTTATTCACCTGACTTGGCCCCAAGTGACTTCTATCTGTTTAGATTCCTCAAAAAGCATCTTCGTGGACACCATTTTGAATCGCCAGTTGAACTGCGGGATGCAGTTACTGAGTTTTTTGATTCTTTGACACCGGAATTTTTTCATAAAGCTTTTTGTGAATTGAGACTTCGTTGGCAAAAAGTGACGAATGCTAACGGCTCATACATTGAAAAGTAAACTGTTTTCTGGAACAAAACATTTGTTTTTCCGTTAATTATTAGTCAGGTTATTAGTGATAGCTTAACTGTCAAGTTAATCTAAATATATTAATTCTAAATCGCTAGAATTTATAGGAAAATCTTGAAATTCAGACAAAAATGTTTGAAAATTTTGAAATTTCGGCAACCATATTTCTCATGCCTTAAAGACCTAAATTTACATCTGAAGTAGTATTCGTTATCACAGGTTATCTGCAAGTAGGTTAGTCCGGGACATTTTGGATCACACCACGTATGTCCTATATAACCAAGTTGCCCATAGGCCCTTATAGTCATTCGTTCTCTTAGGGGAATCAAATCTTCATTAATCGTGATCTTCCCCACCTACTCGGACTGAGGAGTATCGTTTAAGGCAACGTCTGAAATCTGAGCAGCATAACGCTCTAACAAAAGCTACAGCTCCTCATCATGGTTGTCGACGATGAATAGATCCAGTTTCCAAGAACAAAAAACGTAATTTCACCGACGTAGCTTTTGCTACGTACAGATTGTATTGGGTTAACTTACCACATTTAGCTGCAGTTTGTCTCGAGTAGGCTAAATGGATCGGTTGATGTGAGACACTTTTCCAAATTATCAACTAGGTAACTGAATGCACTCTGTGACCAATAAAAATCAGTGTGTAGAATTGATTTTAATGGCTAGAATCATAATGCTATTTAATACATGTCGATTAACTCAATTTTCATGGGGTATGATTCTATGATCCACAAAATCAAGTTTTATTTTTTATAAGAATTTTTTTGTGGACACTTTGCATAGGCCTAGGCGTACAATAATTACGATCAATTTGACACTACATATGGTCCTTGATTATGATAGGGCGGACCGAGCCTAGTTGTTACACGGGGCAAGTTATTACAGTGGGCCTACAGTGAAAACTATAAAGCGAAATCTGACGCGCAACTAGCAAAAGATGAACCTTTATTGACACATTATTTTCCCCATGAAAGAAGTTCAATTTATTATATTATGTGAACTGCAGATAAAAAAATCGTTTTTTCCGTCCTTCGAGTAATTTTTCAAGTTTTTGCATAATTTGTTACTCCAAGCGTCAAATGAGTCTCAGATTCACAGTTATCTGTTTGAGAGTAGGCTACTTGTGTGTATGCTTTCGAGATTGTGAGTCTTTATATTTCGAAAATTGCAGTCTTTTCAGCTGTAGGTGATTTATCCAAAATCATTGCCCAAGGGGCATTTTGTTACAGCAGGGATGGGGCAAGTTGTTACAGTGTATTCGCATTCTCGCATTCTTGCTGAGAAAGGTTCGAAGCAGGTAGGAGCGATTACCTCAACAGAGAGAGGAGCACTTGCTACTTTGGTGACCGCTGTCAGCGCCGGCGGCAATGCTGTTCCTCCCATGTTCGTCTTTCCGAGAGTACATTTCAAGGATCATTTTGTAAATGACGGGCCTCCGGGCTGTATTGGTGCTGCTCATCCATCAGGATGGATGACAGGATCGAATTTTATAATATTTTTGCAGCATTTTGTAGCCACTGTCAGTAGCTCACCTGAAAAGTCAGTTCTAGTTCTTTTGGACAATCATGAATCACATGTGAACTACGATTGTATTGAGTTTTGTAGAGAACAAGGCATTGTCCTTGTGTCTTTTCCCGCACATTGTTCCCACAAACTCCAACCATTGGCCCGAAGTATCTACGGTCCGTTGAAGAAATATTATAATGCTTCATATGTGATTCTTGGCAAAAGGCTCATCCTGGCAGAACAATGACGATCTATGATATACCAAAAATTGCCAGCGATGCTTGGTCACGAGCTTTGTCACCATTGAATATTCTAAGTGGCTTTCGAGTGTCTGGAATTTTCCCTTTTAATCGACATATATTCACTGACGACGAATTTTTGCCTGGTTACACAACCGATAGACCTTTGAGTCCACCGGTTCTCGTTGAGCATGATGAAGATAGCCAAATTGCTCATCTGTCTTTCGATAGGCCATGTCATGATGATAATCTTTTACCGCAGCGCTTTACAACGGATCATTCTCTGAGTGACATGCCAGGGACATCTCGGCAGAGCATTGATCATCCAAATTAGTCAAACCCAGGTCTGGGCATGACTGCAGTTCTGCAGGTGTCTCCAGAAATGATTCGACCGTTCTCCAAGGCTCTGCCAAGGAAAAGTAGACCTAATGGCAGAAGACGAAGAACCGAAATTTTGACTAGTTCACCGATAAGGAAGAAGCTGTTTGAAGAAAAGAAGCAAAAGGGAGATAATAGGCCTGCGAAAAAGACACGTATCACGAAGAAGAAGCAGCGCTCTGAAAGCAAGGCAGTTACATCCGAAGAAAATATCTTCTTGTTTTGTGGCGATACGTTTGAAAACTCTGTACCTGGTGAAAAGTGGGTTCAGTGTATTGAATGCGGTGATTGGGCCCACGCGGACTGCACCGAGAATGAAGGGCCTTTTGTATGTCATGTTTGCAACTTATAAACATATAGAAATCTTAGTGAGTGACCGTTTGAGAATGTTTTCTACTATCCTCATATTTTTTTAGTCATTTCTCATGCTACCAGGTTTGGTATATTAGAATGAAACATTTGATGACGATATAATTATAACGTCGCTTGTAACAACTTGCCCCGCTTGCTGTAACAATATGCCCCGTATATGGGGCAATTTGTTACAAATTTTTACTTGTAATTAAATGTTTGCCACAGGAATAGTATTTAGTTTTTCTTCATTCTACTGCATGTACATTATGTCTCACGATCTAAATATGTTCCAGCAAAGAAATTAGGCTAAAAGCACAAATACTTCGGTCAGAATCTCAAAAAAATCAAAAATTGTAACAACTAGCCCCGGTCTCCCCTATTTTGCTCGATCAGTGTCAAGTTTTTTTTTTTGATCAAGTGTATGAAGTACTGAGTCTTGTAGTAGCAGTCACTTCCATCAGCGTTAATTTTAAAAGAATATTGCTTCTCCAAAGTATTGCTCACAATTCGGTGTTGATTTCCCCAAAAGCAGTGAGTAGTTGCACATCTCACATGTGGTACTATGTAACAAGAAGAGTTCATTTAATAAAATCGAAATTGCACTCACATTGAGGATTCAATGGATATTGAGCTTTTACTCTACTCAATATCCCTTTCTCTGCGGCCAAGATGACTGACTAAAATCCCCTTTTCACTAATGACTCGCACGGGAAGTGAATGAGAATTTTGTACATTTGTTTCCTGTTTCAACGCTAAAAGTGATATTGACAAGTGATTGTCGCGGTCAACAAACTCGGAGACCAAATCAGCCACCGAAAATATGCGGAATTATCATGGCTCGCGCTGTGAGTGATGCCACAGCGAAAGGGATCCATGTACTTACGTAATAGATAATGCATAGATTTGAGGTCATTATTGCTATAATTACCGAGAACCGAAGGCTTGAAGTTATTATGACAAATAATGACCGAAGAAATCCATGCATTATCTATTATAATGCATGGCTTTTTCATAGAAGTCTGCACCAGGTTAATAATTTCCAACCAGGAAAATAATTACCTGCTTCGTGGAACTTATTAACCTGTGGACATAGAAAGCCTTGCAAAATCATGCGTTATTCTTTGACAAAATGTGTTGTCAGATATCTAGAACAGATATCAGAGACATGTAAAAGTGAATGAAAGTCGGATCAATGTGCATTTCATTTTGAGTTATGTGTTCTTACATGTCAATTGAAAAGTACGGTCAAAGATGACGACATCTGACCGATCATTCATAAAGTCATAGTTCAAAGGACAGTGTACAATGATCCGATCTCCATTTTCTTACGCTTTTAGTAAGTGCAGTTGAACAAACGGCAATTGATAGTTAGAAGCTCATATTTGCTATAGCAAAATGTTCCCTCTCATTAAAGCCTTCAACCCGGATGAAAAAGCATTGTCATATTTCGTAACGTTCCTACAGTTCGCTGAATATTACATTACACATCATTCATCTAAATTGCTTTAACTCTTAAATATAAGATCTAACCAAGTTTACAATGTGGGTGTACCAGTTCTGTCGTACCAGTATGAGAATCTGGTGGTTGCTTTTACTACTTTGCGCAGTTTGCTTCATATCAGCGAATGCATCTAAAGGTAAGAATCGATCATTTCGTTTCAAAACCCACCAAGTTTAGATATTTTCCTTACATGCTAAATTAATCAACATTATCAACAAGAAGCTTTTGCGACGATCATGTTCTTATTTTCTTCGAGCTTTTATATCCCTGGTACTCAACAGCTACACAAATATTGACTCCAGAGTTAACCACCCTAAATTTTGACGTTGACACGTCTTTATATTACAAATTCAGAAATCGGTACATCACCAGCAGGCCTATTTCCTTAGATAGAAAACTGCGTAATTCTGTCAAAGTTATAGACCATCTTGCACCTGTCACTGTCAAGAGAAACCGCCAACTTTGTCTGCTCTCACCTGTTGAATGCAATGAACACTACAATATGGTTTGAGATCAGTGGCAGTTTTGACTGTAGTCGGCCGCCAGCATTAGTTTCAGCACAGAAAGAGACCGAAACTGAGAAAGATGAACAATCTATGGTTATTGGAAATTTGCCGTTCTGCCGAGTTCCACTCGGTTCCTCATTTCATCAGATAGAATCAAAGAAGAACAGATGTAAATCCAGTGGGAAGCAGACTGAAGTATCGGCAAAATGACATTTTCTGTGTTTTCTCTACTTAAGTGAGAAGTACAGTGCACTTCGTATAAGCGGGAGGAAAATCAAGAAGCATTTCCAACACATGTAAAACGCCCGGTCAAGAGGGAGAGTTTTTGGAAGTCACTCCGCATAAGCGGGAGAATTTTTTACATTTCTAATCATTCGGCTGTTTTTGTGGATAATTGAATTTGAATTTCTGCACATTAAGTGATTTTAGTGTATGTTTCAATCATAGAGTAAGTATAGAATAGATAGAGTGTTGACTCAAAAAAGTATCTGTATACAGTGAAGATGTTTATATCAAAGGATTTAGTTTTTGCGGTGATTACGTTCCTGCGGTCCAAAAAATTATTTGAGCAGTTTTTAAAAAGATGAATTTTGAAAATTTATATACTACCGACAAGATAAGTAGTATTAAATTTACAAGTAGTATTAAACAAGTTGAATATCAAAAGGAATGAATATTTGCTAACAGGCATCGCAACTAAGCGGAAACTATGCTGATCATCAAGGAAATTCATGAACTGCATTATAATGGAAGTCTTCATGAAAAAGCCGCGATCCTATTGTGCTTTCTTGGCTGAAATTTAAAGTCTTTACTTCACTTTTTATCGGCATGATTTTGTGATTCACTAAATTTGTATATTTCATTCTTTACCGAATCCATGAATCTGAAAAGTGATGTTTGCCCAATCACATATTTTAAAATTAATTGAAATCATTGTCCTTGATTATGATATTTTGCTCTTTCAGTCGGTTGCTAACTGCAATATGCGATCACGCTTACGGAAATACTCTTGAGGCTCAGCATGAAAGTAATGGCAACCCATCGAATTGCTAATTTGACAAACAAAACCTCTCTAAGGCTGTCATGCGACGGAGGATCTCTAAAACACTATATTTCCTTCTGCATTACTATCATGATCAGTCAATTCCGTGGTATTTCTTCAAAACTGCAATAATTTGCATATCTCACATTTGGTGACAATATTAACTGAACCCACCTCGAGTTCATTTAATAAAATCGAAAGCGTATACACATTTGGGATTTAATAAATGCGGAGTTACCACTCTACCTAATATACCTACTCTATGGTTTCAACCAAAACCGCATTTGTATTCTTGGCACTTGTTGTACATGCACTGTGGCGCATCAAAAAATCTTTCGCTACTTCAAGACACGGGCGCATCGGATGAGACAGAAAGTGCTTTATTTGTGATTGAACTAAGAAGCAGTCTAATGCATCTATTTTTGCAAGCAATTGCTGTTCATCTCATTATACAGAGAAGAATTCATCTATATACCAGTTTACAGCTCAATGTGTCAACGAGCCAACACGCGGTCTGTCTGGAGGAAAAGGCTAAACTCATCGGAGTTTCTGAACAGCTTCTGAAATCCCACGGGTAGCGAAAGATTAAAAACTGTTGACATCAGATTCCTTTCTTCTCTAGATAGAAGTTTGATTTCCTATCTCTGCTGACCAGTAGGTTTCAACTATTGTTCCGATTTTACAACTCTTTTTAATGAAGACATATACACAGATGCTTTTCTATCTTAAACCCTAAAACGGGATGGCATTGGGAGCCTGCAAGCCCATGTGCAAGCACTGCTATCAATAGAATAAGGGAAATTTAGCTCACATAGTAGTTATTCAGGTTCAAATGAGCTCGAACATTGTTACGTCGCTTAATCGGGAACTTCAGAAAAGCGGAAGAAAAATCTCACTCCCAAACCTTACCGCTTATCCGGAGTGGACTGTACATGTGATACTATATTGTGCGTCATTTAGTTATGATACGATGTGGAAAAAGGAAGGCAACAATGTATCGCGTAGAGATGATATTCGTATCTATGTATGCAAAGTAAATTTTAGATGTCTCAATTAACGTATATCTACATGTGTATCCACAGCATTACTGCCCGCTTTTCTACATTGCTGCCCTGTCCATTTCAATGACGCATAGTGTTATTAACCATAGAGTAAGGATATAGACTCAAAAAAGTATCTATATACAGTGAACATTTTTATATGAAAAGATTCAGTTCTTTGCGGAGATAACGTTCCCGTGGTACAAAAAATTATTTGAGCAGTTTTTAAAAAGTCAAAATTTTGCCAATTTATATACTACCGAGATGATGCTCCTATATAGGTAGTATGAAACAAGTTGGATATCAAAAAGAGTGAATATTTGCTAATAAGCGTCCTAACTAAGCGGAAATCAAGCTGATCATCAAGGAAATTCATGAACTGCATTATAATGAAAGTCTTCATGAAAAAGTCGCGATCCTATTGTGCTTTCTTGGCTGAAATTTCAAGTTTTAATTCAATTTTCACCGGCATGATTTTATGATTCTGTAACCGGGCTGAAATATGAAATACGACAATTGGAAAAAATGGAAAATGTAACAAGTTGTAAAGTCCACGGGTGAAGAGGTGAAACTAATTACATCGCAAATCGGCACGCGAGCTCAATCACAAGATGAAGAGGCGGAAGTGGGAGTAAAATTATATCAGACTCATGTGTCAAAAATGTCAAACGAACTTTTCCATCAAGATTGATTTATGACTTTCGAGGCAGTGGACGCATCCGGTGCGGATGCTTAGGAAGAGGATGGTAGTACAGTATATATAACTCAACGACCGAACAGTTGTCGTCACCGAACTGAGTATTCTTTTGTGCTTCACTTTGTACGCTGCTCATCCTTTTAGCTCTTCCCCACATAGGCATAATATACGGTGTCTATCGATATCATTATTTTATCTTGAGTAAGCCTTAGTGGGTGACACTAACTCTGGGAAAGGTAAACGTGAACTTGTGATTGCTGGAAGCGTAATATAGTTGAGGAAAGTCGATTGAGACGGTAGTAATAGAGTTAATATTTCCAGAGTGCTAACATATAAATAAACTAAGTTACATAAGTGGAGCTCCCACAGCGTTTATCTTTCCCTCTTTACTTCGATCTTCCGTAAAATCTTCACATCAGTTCGGTGACCCGGTGCCGGTAAGTATATTCACGTTACAGTCTTATCCATAAGCAGCTGCTCCGTGTGCGAAGAAGAGAGATTTAAGTGAGTTTATAAGTGAGATATCAGTCAGTTTCGGCCATAATTTGATAAGCGCGCTAAAATCACAGATATAAAGTATTCCTTCTGTTCTCTTATAAAAGTGGGTGGCTCAGGGAAGCGTAGTACATCCACGTGTGTGAGTTCGTGGTTTGTCCAAAAGCGACAGCTTCGAAATATATATTGAGAGGAGGGCTCGGAGAAAACGAGCGTAGTACCTCCCAGATTACCGCGGTATATAAATTTGTGGGGGGCTCTAAAAAAAAGAGCGTAGTACTTCCACGGGTTTCCTGTTAAGAGATTAAAAGTGGGTGGCTCTATTGAAGCGAATACATCCACGTTCGCGCGCGAGTCCCGTCATCCGAGATCTAAAGGGCGCCATATAAATAAGTGTCGGCAAATTCTAAATTGAAGCGATACGTAATAACAGTGCATTAAAATATATTGTACGTACTATAATTAATCATACAGTACAATCAATTACTCTACAAGTAAAACTATTACAGTACGGTAATATTGTCTTAATTAACAATTCTTACATGTCACAGTATTTCTTAACGTGTACGGTAGCATCATTCAATAAAGTACAATTTCCTATATACTATATTGAATAGGCCTATTCTGTCCATCATTGAAAATATACAGTAATACAGTAGCAATCTACATACGGTCATACAGTATAATAAATAGCATTATACCAATACGACTTTGATGTTGTAGGACATCTCTTTACATATTACCGTAGCTCTGATTAACTAATCAAAAAAAATTTACACTAAAATCGTGCAAGAGTGTCCGGGATTCCACAAAGATTAATCCTTTATTGACTGACCCGTTTTTATTTAAGTCAACGTGCCTTATCTCACGAGAGGACGAGTCATGGCAACGGTCGAAGACCTGGTTGATCGAATGGAGACTGTCAGTAATGCCTTAGTCGAGATAGAAGACAGTCGACGACCAACCTTACCGTCTGCAGCAAGCGGTGTAACGTTGAAGACATTTTCGGGAGACCTTCAGGATCCAAAATATCAATTCGGTGAGTTCGCAACTCAATTTTTGCTAGTAGCGAAGGCCTTAGGTTGGAAGAGGGAACAGCAACTAGCCATGCTACCGATCTATTTGACGGGCCATGCTAGAGAAATTTATAATAGTTTACCAGCAGCTTCGAAAGACGACATTGACGTCCTAATAGAAGACCTCCACCGTTTATTGCATACACCAGAAATGAACAGATACAACGCGATGCAACTCCGTAATAGGAAGCAACAGCCAGGTGAATCGGTTGCCAGTTATGCTGCCGATATACAAAAACTAACCAGATTGGCGTATAATTCATATGATGAGGATGTTCGGAAAACGCTGGCACTAGAAGCGTTTTTAGCGGGGGTTACCCCCCTCATTAAAGAAACCGCTATTGCGTTTCGAGCCGACTTCGTTGGACGCTGCCATTCTCATAGCCTCGAAAGAGGAGATGCGTAGAAAGGTATTAGCAGATGACAGTACAGATAATGCCACAAAACAACTCTCTGTGCTGTCTGAGAGAGTAGGCAAGCTAATTTCCACTCTTGAGCCATCGGTTAATCGTAGATATGAATCAAATAATAGGCCTCAGTCCTCCTTCCAGGTACAGCCTACTGCCCAGTGGACCACTCAGGGCCTACCGCGATGCTATCGCTGCAATAAGATAGGACATATAGCCCGAGTGTGTCGTACGGATATGAACTACAGACAGTTCCGAAATGTGTCAGCACATCGAGACAGGGAATCACCCTCCAATTAGACAAAAACCATATAGGATTCCACATGTTCAAAAGGAAAATTTGAAAAGTCACATTGACAACATGTTAGATCACGGGATCATCCAACCCTCAAATTCGCCATTTTCCAGTCCAGTGGTACTAGTCACAAAAAAGAACGGCTCTACTAGGTTTTGTATCGACTATCGAAAACTGAACAAAATAACTTTTCCACAACACCAGCCACTGCCACAGTTGGAAACCATTACCGACTGTCTACATGAGGCCAGATATTTCTCCACTTTAGACTTAGCATCTGGTTACTGGCAGATTGACGTGGCGGAAGAGGATCGGCATAAGACAGCGTTTACTACTTGTTTTGGAAATTATGAATTTTTAAGAATGCCTTTTGGGCTCAGTAATAGCCCCGCCCCACTCCACTTATGTAACTTAGTTTATTTATATGTTAGCACTCTGGAAATATTAACTCTATTGTAACTTAGTTTATTTATATGTTAGCACTCTGGAAATATTAACTCTATTACTACCGTCTCAATCGACTTTCCTCAACTATATTACGCTTCCAGCAATCACAAGTTCACGTTTACCTTTCCCAGAGTTAGTGTCACCCACTAAGGCTTACTCAAGATAAAATAATGATATCGATAGACACCGTATATTATGCCTATGTGGGTAAGAGCTAAAAGGATGAGCAGCGTACAAAGTGAAGCACAAAAGAATACTCAGTTCGGTGACGACAACTGTTCGGTCGTTGAGTTATATATACTGTACTACCATCCTCTTCCTAAGCATCCGCACCGGATGCGTCCACTGCCTCGAAAGTCATAAATCAATCTTGATGGAAAAGTTCGTTTGACATTTTTGACACATGAGTCTGATATAATTTTACTCCCACTTCCGCCTCTTCATCTTGTGATTGAGCTCGCGTGCCGATTTGCGATGTAATTAGTTTCACCTCTTCACCCGTGGACTTTACAACTTGTTACATTTTCCATTTTTTCCAATTGTCGTATTTCATATTTCAGCCCGGTTACAATTCACTAAATTCATGTTTCATTTCTTGAATCTGAATAGTCATGCAGACCGGACCCATTTACATCTTTCAAAGTTAATTGAAATGATTGTCTTTGATTAAGTGATTTTGCTCTGCAAGTGACAGGTTGCTTCTGATATGATCACACTTAAGAAAATACTCTTGAGGGTCAGCATGAAAGTAATAGGAACCCATCGAATTGCTAATTTAACAAATGTGAAATCTCCAAGGCTGTCATGACACTGAGAATCTGTAAAATACCATCATTCATTCTGCACTATTATCATGCTCACTCAATTCGTGGTAATTTCTTCAAAACTGCAAAAAATTGCACATCTCACATTTGGTAGCAATTTCCAACTATATCATCGTAGAGTTCATTTAATAAAATCGAAAGTGTATACACATTGGGTTTTTAATAAATGCGGAGTTACCACTCTACCTAATATACTTACTCTATGTTATTAACATAAATTTTCTCGGGCAACAATGTAGGACATTTTTAGGCGCTTACGCGCCCTCAAATGTCCTTCATCATTGCCCTCAAAAATCCATGTTAATGTTATATTGGTGACAACAACTTCTGATCGGTGACTTGTGCAAAACTTTGGTATACTGTGGCTCAAATGTAATCAAAATGTTGTGTTCTCCCGATTTTGAGATGATTTCCAAGTTTGAAATTGCTTAGCTTCATAAGCAGAGGTGCATGAACGCATATGAGTCCATCACCTGCAGACATTTCATGCGAAAAATTATGGCTGCAGACTTAGTAATTCTCACTTAATTAGAGAAAACACAGAAGATCTAATTTTTAGCAAAAGCTTCAATCTGTTTCCCATTTTATCTACATGTGCTTTTCTTTGATGCTGTTTGTGAAGAGGGGGACCAAGTAGGACTTTGTGCACGCGCAGATTCGCTACAGCTATTAAATGAACATCATTCTGTGCAGAGAGTATGAGAAAATCCATACCGGGCCGCGCCGGTGTCGGTCGAACTGAGTGACCGGTGCAGCTCATACCGATCAAAAGATATACAGGCATACTTTGCTATGCTGTGACAACCCTATATGCATGCTGATTGGAACTTCATCACTGACATAATTAGTCTTGATAGATCGATATGATGATTGCTATAGATCGCTATCTTATCGTAGAGAAGGGTGCTAAGCAACTGATTTTTTTGCAGAGCTTTCTGTAAATATAGGGGCCTATGGATATCATCTCGTGATACACTCCAGCTTTTTCATTACGAAGTACGTTGACAAATATGAAGGATTCAACCATTGTAATAGGCCTGCGCGTCCATAGGTTATATGATAGTTAAAATTGTCCTACGACAGCGGGACACGCAAGCTTAAATGCTTTGACATGTCTTACTAAATACATGGCACGATATCAAAGATTAGAGGATGCTATTGGGTCCATATTTCTTAATTGAAACAACAACACAGTAGATACGATTCCACATAAATGTGCAATTCACTTAATTCGGCGATTTCATTCAAACTTGCACAAAATCTCTCATTTATCTCGTGCTAAAAGTTCTGCTTAAATTGGCACCGTAGGCCTATAATTCGGCATTTTCCTGAATGTTTTGCAACACAGACGGAGCGCCGGTAGTTCGTGTAGTTCGTCAGATTTAGAATGCGATAGTTTCCAATTGTTATTCCACTTTTATTAACTATAGACGAAACACATACAAATTAGGCCTCCATGTTTTGTAAACGTACCGCGCTAAGGGATTATCTCAGTACAACATGCAATCCATCCTTTCGAAACACGTATAGACAACTTGACGACTTCACATTTACAAAATAGTCTTTCTTTGGTCCCCATCTACTCGTAAAGTAGACTGTATGTAGGCCAATGCTCCCAGTACATACCGTAGCAGCCTAGTATATTGACACTTTAAGTCTACAGTGTATTAAAATACAATGTAACAGATAACGGATGCGTCTACACCCCGGTCCCGAAAAGTAATTGGCTCGAAAAAATCTAATTTAATTCTGTTGGCACCATCGTGCAAAGCATGTCAAGAAGACTTGAAAACACATATATGCCAAATAATCCAATACGATAATCTAATTAAAATACGGTGATCTAATCAAAAGTTATTTATATTTATTGATTTTCATTGATGTTTAGAAATTTTAGCGAAATAGAATTGATTTGTCGCAATGAAAAAAATGCAAACTATATTTTATTGAAGCTAACATGAAGAAACGCCGATGAGTCAATTGTCTCATTGACTTATCTCATTTCACTTCACTCATTTCTTATCTCAACGTGAATTAATTCAGTGATAATGAATCCTATAATTCTAATATTTCGTGACTTTTACTAAAATAAGTTGCTTATCGATATTTTTCTGCAAAAAATTTGACATCGAATTTGCTCCCATAGATATAGAACTCTACCACAAGAACGTCCGAATGAGTCAAATTTGACTCATCGCATTTAAATTGTGTATTTTTTCTTGATTCACGTTGATAACATACCGTACATCTGTGATTAGATGTTGCAACATCGATATGGTCTCAATATAATCTTGATGAATACATTTTCCTCATATGTTAATCACATTTTTCTGAAATCCTAGGAAGCTAAGATGTAGGCCTACATGCGCTAGTTATCGATTTACCCACGCATACCCGCAGCATATGACTCACGTCATAATGTGGCAACGAACTTTAAGATGTTCTCTCATGCCCCTCACATTTCCCACTGACATTGTTTAGTGAGGCAATTATGAAGCAATCTATCTACATTCTTCACACTTTTAATGCTTTTAATGCGAAATTTTACTTAGCACATAATAAAATTTCGAATCCGAGATTAGCGTTATTAAGAATTAAAAGTGTGAAAATTACATGGATCTCGGGGAAGAGGAACTTTTTCACATCAATCTGTAGGCCTATTCTACCACAAATTTCTGCTCCAACTCGGTCGTGATACGCGGTCTGCTCCAACTCTAATACGTGAAATGTCACGAATTTATTAATCCAACAGCAGTCATAATTTAGACTGATGGACCAATGAAATTATAATTGTTGTCCTAATAAATTATATATACTGTCCATTACATTGATAGGTCAATAGGCAACATCAGTCTAAATGTGGAGCTGTGAAAGATAGCCGATATCTTATTGATTTTGCAAATGCGTTCATCGACATTCAGTAGTTCATCGTACAAGTTGAATACATAAAAAATGGAACACTGCAGCGTATTCAATGCGCATTTGTACCCATCAAACTAGTTTTAGCGAAAGGACATCATGTCATCAAGCGAGTGAAGGACAAGTGAGCCATTTGTGCGATACGTGAAAAGGTAGAATGGTCTGCCAAATGATCTGTTTTTCTACCACAATATAATGATGACGCAACATTTTTTTATATCTTCTTGATCATCTTCTAGCTTTTGTGGACCACAAAAGTGCTCCTTTGTTCGAATAAATTTCACTCGAATGGTTGTGCAATGGGAAAAATATGCCAATATAATGACAGGCTGAGACGAGCATGTTACCCTCGTCATAAAAACGTCATAAATTGTAAATTTCAATTATTCGCACTTTCTGTATTCAATACATGGATGATAATAGCTGACATATCATACAATTTTCTCCTTCGTTCGACGCCAATTATGTATATATGTCGTCTCACTTTATTGAAGTTTATAAAACAAAATTGCCATGCCACAAATTATTGAAAATGATTAAAAATAAAACCATGCGTCAAAATTGACTCAAACGGTGATTCGAGAGGGTTGCAGCTTTTCTGCGCTTCTAGTGTTAAAGACTTTAACGAGAACACGAAAATAAAATTCAGTGCAAAATCTGTCGTGCTTGTCAAAAGATACTGACATTTATTGATAATTTTCATTGATTTTTAACATTTATTTATATATTTCATTTAATTATTTATTTCATAATAATTAATTACATATTTCATTCAATTCATTTATCATATTTTCATGAAAATGTCTCGATTTAAGTCAGCAAAAAGAAACCGCGAATGTCAGCCAAGAATTTATCGAGTTGATAATAAGATATTGGCATTTATTATTATTTTTAATGCATTTTATTGTTGATTTTTCAACATTTTCAGAAATGATTTTATCCAAATGAAAAATCAAAATGCAATTGAATTTTTCATGCAACTTTGTAAAGGGTATAAAATGGAAAAAGAAAGTCAGTTAAGGAATATATTCAGCAAGCTAATCAAAATATGTTGACAATTACTGATATTTTCAATTTTAGTGGCATTTTGATTTTATTTATGCAGCATATACGCCTTTTTAAACGAATCGCATTTTAATGAAATAGCCTATTACTTTGGTATTAACCCAGTATCATGAATTACGTAATCAAAAGATATAATGTTCATTGATTAATGCTGTTTACATGGCTAATTGCATTTTGATCACAGTGGTTAAAATCAATTCCAAAAGTTGATCCAAAAAGCAAAAAGTAAATGTGAACTACTGTTTACGAAATGTTGTTTATCCATGCAATCCGCCTTTCTCTCAACACAAACGTGATTTAGCATCGGCGAAGCTGTTAAAAGGTTAGCATGACACCCAATATCTTCGCATTATGTTCTTTAATGAGCATTACAAATTTTACACCTATTTTCCCCTATTCATTTGATAACTGTTGGATTTCAAGTTTAAAGTGTGCTTCACAACCTGATTCTGTCCTCCCATTGAAGAACTTTTATGACAAACGAAATGACTGGACAACATACTGAAAGATGAATGCTTTCTCGTTGTTATTTCTTTCTAAGATAAAATTAATTTTCAAAAATCAAAAATATTGTGCAATAAAATTATCAATAAATACCTGTCAAAGGTAATATCAAATACCTTTGGATTGTCTCGTTAAATGTAATCCTCAACTAACTATTTTGTTTCCATTTTACAATTTATACATAGTTGCATATATAAAATTCAATGGCATATTGATTACAGTGACTAAAATCATAAATAAAAAGCATTGAAAATATCAATAATGTCAGCATCCTTTGATCAGCTCGATAGATTTATCTCTTAGCTGACTTTCGTGTTTACTTTTTTTTCTATTCTATACTCTTTACATTGTTGCATAAATAAAATATAATTGCATTTTGATTACAGTGGTTAAAATCCTTTTTTTGAAAATGTATACAATCAAAGATAAAATAATAAAAAATGTCAGCATCCTTTGATCAGCTCGAGAGATGTATTCCTTACCTGACTTTCATGGCTATTTACATGGCTGTATGAATAAAATTACAATAACTTAAATCGAGGCTTCTTCATTGAAAATGCTAAAAATTCAATATTTATTAATAACATTAACAATATTTTATCCATTTATATATTTTGGAATTCGATAAATAAGGGCATTTCATCACCAAAGTGACTTCAAGAACGCTTTCCAAATGATAAAAAATTCCACATAAAAAAATTGTTCAGCAAGTATGTCATTAAAAGTCTCTTAAAATGTAGCAGACAACCTGAACGTCGCATATCGGGTGGCAAGGAATTCCACAATTGAGAAGCCATAGCCGGGAATGATCTCCCTCCTAGCGTGTGTCTGCGGGAGATAGGCACTTGTGGCATCTTAGATTCCCCGAAGTGAAGTCTTCGTCGGCTTTCAATGGATGACACTTCCGTTGCGGCAGACAAGTAATGCGGCGCACTTCCTTGAAGGCAGAGGAAAGCTAGGATGTTGAGTAGTCTTCTCTCTATCCTTCTTTGGAGCGGCAGCCAGCCAAGCTCACAAAGATGTGTAGAAACATGGCAATTCGGACGAATATTGTAGACGATCTCAGCAGCAGCATTGATAACCCTTTGCAGGCGATTTAATGTGGATGATGGTAAACCACAATAGCAGGAAATGCAAGAATCTACTCTGGAAAGCACAAGTGAGCAGATCAGAGTCTTTGTAGAAGCAAGAGTCAGATAGCTACTATAAATAAAATCAATATGTAGCCAATATGAAAATCAAGGCAATAAATATCAATATCTTTTGATTAGCAAGACAGGTTTTGCACTGAAATTCTTTTTTGTCTTCTCTTTAACGTCCTTATGAAGTTAGCTTGAATAAAATTGGATTGCATTTTTTACATTGTGACAAACCAATTTTATTTCGCAAAATGCTTTTTAAAAAAATGGAAAATCAATTGTAATAACTATAAATAACTTTCGATTAGCCCGTTGGATTATTTGGTGTATTTTTCACGTCATCTTGGCATGTAGGCCTACGTTTAATGTGGTGCCGATCTTCCGGTTCGTCAGAATTCAGACCAGGATTTTTTCGTCTGTTCAATGGAAAATCGATCTTCTTGTCCCTCGAGACTAGTTCAATCAATACAGAAATGCAGACACTGTGATATCAGTTCATGGTCAATTATCGACGGCCATGCTAGACTGTGGCACAATAAGATTCACTTTTCAATGTGCGAGTAGAGCAATAGCCTATCAACATCAAAAAGAGTGAATCTGACTAACAGGAGCGAAAACGCTCACAAAAGCCATAAAGAATAATTACAAGAGAGAAAAATTAATAAATAGAAATGTTTAGACAATGCTGAAAAGGTTTGGAATATAGGTTTAGACGAGAAGAACTTGCGGGATACTGATGTGATATGTTAATGAAGAAATAAGCTGAATAATGATAATAATAGTGATAACGGAAAAGGATGAAAAGAACAACAGAATCAATGAAGTGCATGAAAGAATACATAGTATCAAAAAATCAAAGTAATATTTATAATAATAATAATAAGTAGTTGGTGCAGTCAAAAATCACCCGGACTCGCAAAGAAATATCAATTCCGTGACTCTTTCTCAGAATATCGGCTGCATCATCGATTTTAATGTGCCGATTAAAGCAGCGTATTTCTCTTCTTTGGTCTCTGGAATTTCGGCTGGGCGACCGCTCTTCGACGTGTCCTCAAAAACACTTTGACTTCCTCCTCGAAATTCACGAATCCAGTAATACACGGTGGTTCTTGAAGGACAGGATTCCATGTAGACTTCATGCAATTGTTGCAGAATTTCACTCGGTGCCAATTTTCGAAGGACAAGGAATTTGGTAACGCTTCGATACTCCACTTCATCCATCACAACTGATTTTTATTCAACAAATCGGTACCCTACGTGAAACTGCTTCTCTTATAGGCATCAAACGGCTGCTGTGAGTTCAGTGCACCGATTCGTGACCTGCATGTTCCGGTTACGTCAGCCTATGAATTTGTAATAGATATTTCTTTTCCGGTTTGGGTGATTTTTGACTGTACTAGAAAAGGGAAAGATAAGTAAAGGAGGAATGACGACGATAATGCGAGTAACTAGAAAGAAGCGCACTCTTCTTAAAATCTAAAAACGAAAATCCTTTCTAACATATACACCGTACATGTACATTCAAATTAAAGTCAAAGATATGAAAGTCACTATGTGCATTGTGCACTCATTCCACAGAGAGCTTAAATTAAACCTAACACGATTCTTGCTACCAAGTTTTCTGGTCCATCTGGCTTCTTTGACAGTCCGCTCTCCCCAGCGTGCATCTACCGAGGTCATGCTGGTAAAATATATCTCGTGACTCTTCTAGGTTACGTGCTTGAGGCTATCTCCGACAATTGTCTGTGTCAATATTTCTCACTGCTCGTCGATACTCTTTGCTTCGAGGTTCCTTTATCCGAGTAGGTCCTGGAGCAATCACCACACTTGATTGAGTAGACGGATCATAACTTAAGTGCTCGAGCAGGTCTCTTGTTACTTTGTTGTTAGTCCAAAGAATTGCTTGTCTTCAAAGCGACGGTCACACCAGCTTTTTTAAGATGGTCAGTAGTCGGTTTGTGACTCCACTTCACTCAAGGGACATTTGCCATTGCAGTCTTGGGAACCTCCTCCTCAATATTGCCTTCATTGCAATTATATATTATTCATGTATTATTGCACTGACAAATAAACTTTCACTAAGAATATGATTAAATGACTCGCTTTTGCTCTTTAACGAGGCCGTTTGTCTGGGGATAATAGGGATATGCAAATTTCTGCTTTACGTCATGGAGTAGTATAGAGTGAGACTGAAATCAGGATTACACGGCCTTCATCATTGACTGGCATTGAAAATTGCTTATTAGCCTTAAACGACTGACCGGTCATGAACACAAATTGAAGACAAATTAATATTTCCAAGTTTTTCGAAGAAGGATGTGTGGTTTATGTGTGCTGAATGATATTGTCATTTCAATTTCTCTGTTTCGTGTCAATGAAATTTGGTTCAGGGATCGAGTCGCAGTCGAGTTTGTGGTACCCAAACAAGGCTGTGAAGTGCAACATATGCAGAGACATCCAGGGGTTTAGCTTAGCTTTGAGTTGTCTGTTTGGGTCAACCCATCAACAAAATACAGGCAGGCGTTCGGCTGTTGTCTCAAGCACATATGTTCCATCCGAGATAGCATTAAAATTTGCAACCTTTCCAGTTAAGCTGAGCCCCAGGGCGTCTGGCCTATATAGGCCCCAGAGACAGGCGAATAAGTATTTCTTTGCTTCCTTGCTAAATTACTGTAAGGAATAGTTCCTGAAATAGGACAACATGAACCAGCATCATCTATTGCTATTAAATAACAAAGCTCAAATCAATTTTGAGAAAATCGATAGTAACATCCGTCTACCCACTTGCTTTCATGCTATTGAAGGGGGAGATCATCAACCCTCGCACACCCTTGTCTGCACCACTGCTTGTCCACCAGACGTATTCCTGTTTCTAGCCTTCCTTTAGAAAGCCATCGCAATCGACAGCATGCTTCAAATGAAGAGTGGGTATGATCCCTCCTTGACAAGATCCTCTATCGCATGGTTCATATGAGAAAAATAATTCAATGATCCTAATTATGCTGTAGACTACAATGTCATTTATAAAGTCCTAAATAAGTACTTGAAAGAGTACTAAACCTGAGTGCTAACTACGACTGAGAAATGAGTCCCAGAATCTAATACTCTTTGAGTTCGAAAATATCAGTAGGGGCCTACTCATTTTAGAACTCTTTGGGTTCGAAGGCACAGTACTGAATTCGTACTCTTCTAATGAGCTACATAGGACTATAGCACCACCACTTTATCGAAAAATGCCATACAGTATATCTAACCAGCTATATCACATGCGCACATAAATCGAAGAACTGTTCTGTCAATTAAACACAAATGCATTTGGATCAATAAAGTATGTGCAAGAATCAAAGCGCTATTTTGTTTAGGCATATTTCGACTGCTGACGACTTTCATTCTAGAATATATTGTAAAGTCGATCAAAAGAATTGCAACATTGTAAATAGAATAATTAAATATTGACTTCCATCCTCAATTCAAAAATGGAAACAGCCCTGAATAGCTGTTATTTCATCCAATATCAGGAATCATCAGCAGGCCCAGCTTGCATCTCTCAACATCGACACAACTCAATATTTTAAGCTGCAGTCATGCCCGGGATGACTTGAAATTTGCAATTAGCAAGTTAGCGAAATTTCGATGAACATTCATTAAACATCACTTTAAACACACTAATGGCAAATCTCCTAAGTTAGTGCGTCTGGCGACATGTTGCTCCCCCATGGTGACTGGCGAGCTCCTTCTTCTAGCCTCTTTTGTCAACTCGCGGATACAGTGTTTTATCCAGCCCTGTTTTGGGAGACCTTTCCCCACTATGATGAAAGACATAACTAAAATCATACACTAGATGCAGGATGTAGCTGTAAATTTCTAAGATCGCCTTTTGCCTTTAAATCGCTCAAGTGACGCTCCGCTGGCTGCAGACCGCGGCTTCACTCGTGAGCGGGAGTTATCTATCCATCGACAAAGCAAGATTTATAATCCTTCCCTTTAGCTGGAATTGGCCAGACGATTGCCAATTCCAGCCAGTAAACAATAACATTTTGTCTCATCCTTCTTCCTGTGTTTTTGAAAAAATGAGCTTTTATAGTGCAATGGCTATTTTTCTACATTATGTAAAAGTACTAATGAATCCAGGGAAAGTGTACATACTTTAATGATTAATTAATGATTATGAATAATAATTAATGTTGCAATGTAATGATAATGATGAGTAATTGATGTGAATTATAGTGGCGATCAAATAAATAACTTTCAGACAATAAAGTAATCATTAATCTGTGACAAGTGATTAGTTAAAAGTTACATTTTAAAAACATTTCCATCGTCTCGAAATTATAGTCCTAAAATAGTCATACTTATATAGGCATGTTTTTGAAGTTTTCATGAACATATCAGATCAGTTACATGCCATATGTAGAGGCCCATTTATATTGTACATAAGGAATTACAATTTCTCATTGCCTGATGAGATACATAAACTTTCAGAACCCCCTTAAGGAAAATTCCCCCCTGAACCACTAGGAGTGGATAAAACACTGCGCGGACATCAATCAGTGTTAGCTGAAACGACCTGCATTCAATCTTCGGTGTAGACTATTAATAGAATATATTCTTTATGACGTCGCAAATCACTGGTTTTCCCTCACAAGTAAAGAAACATGTCACTTCAGTCATTGCAAGTCAAAATGATGTACTTCCGGAGACAATGAGGCTTGTGCTCATGTGTAGCGGTCCAGGGATGCGGAGTCCTATCATTTTGATAGGACTCCGATTCCGGTTTGCAGGTATATATAGCCTAGTTTTTTTAAAAAACTGGCAACCTCCATCATAGATCATTATAGGTTTCCCTGAATCTATCTTTAGTGATCATTGCTGCATCAATTATCAATAATTTTCGATGAAAGTTTGTCAAATGTCTCTTCAAGTTGGATGCATGCGACTCGGCTCCTCCCATCTTGGTGATGTGTGCTTCACATGGTCTTTCTCCAGTCTCTACCAGGCAGGTAAATCCTCTATCATTCTCCAAAAAAATATGAGTATTTTAATATGCGCTTTGGAGGAGCCATCACACAAGATTAGCGTGAGGGTAAGAAACAAACTAGTATTTTACTTTTGTCTCTGATGTCACCTTTGGATGTGCGTAGGTGTGATCGAGGCTAGGAAGTCTTCTCTACTAAATCACCGAGTGAAACGACAAATCCTATCACGGTTCATTCTCTCAACTATTGCAAGCTTTGCATGCAACAGTATCTCTGTACTTTTGTTTGACTGAGAAAGTTGACATCATAACAGTGACAGCAACACACGAGGATAAATAAATTGTTTTTATTATATTTCGGGTCTAGTTGTAAGCCGGAGTTGGGCTCTATCTTATTGTCACATTTTTATGCTTATTGTAATTTAAAATGACACATATCTTTCAAGCGTATTTTTTGTTTATAATCGATCTGTTTTGCAGGCTAAATGAAGGCGGAAAACTATACGAGGGAAAAAGATTTTCGTCGATTAAAATAAGAATCTTACGCTTATTTATTCTAATACTTTTCCCCGAGCAAAAACCTTGCCTCATTCGATTGGTTAACATTAAGTCATTACCTCAGACACCTAAGTCACCTCAGAATATCCGCCCGGAAAAAGAAATAGTGCAGCACCGATACGCTTCATCGGGAACTTTTGCTTATCCGGAGAACCAGTATGCCTTTACCATGGAAATAGATTGTTTATCTGAAGTTGACTAGTATGGAAATCGACTCAAGGTCACGGCACAGTCTGGGTACCAATGAAAAGCTTAGAATTGTACATGTGACTGATTCTAACCTAATGATACAGTCGCTGACAAGTGTATCTATGTGAAAATGCGTGCGCTGTTTGCGCCACTATTAGCGCATTGCATGAAGGTTTACTTCCATTCTGGAGGGTTTTTTGTTATCAATTTCTGAATAAGGTTGTTCCTTTACCCCTCTGAATACATGAGGTGTAATAGATAGTCGCAATCGATGGTTTTAAGTACTTATTAGGAACTTGTTGAACTTTTTAAGAAGTTACTAGATTATTGAGAACTTGTGTGTTTTATTGAAATTGTTCTGAATTAGGAATGATTTTTACCGGGAGGGATTTTGTCACAGGGATTTTTAACCGGGACAAATTTTGTTCAGTGGGGATTTTGTCCGAGTGTGACATTATTTGGAGTGATTTTGTGCTGGATTCCTCCACATAGACCGGGAGGGCTAATGATTATTCCTCCATTACTCGTTTCCACTTGAAGACATGCCTACATTTTGATGTAACTTCAAATACTTAGCTCAATTAAGATTCAAATTCATTTCACATCAGCAGGGCCTAATGATTCCTGATCTTTCAGGAATAGTATTATTGATGCTTCTTCAAACTTCCTGGATACAATACAAATGCACCTACAAATTACAATATATATCAGATAGTATATATCATAATTGTAATGATAATTATAATTACATTATAATTACAAATATGTATAAAATTATGAATAAAAGATCATCTTCAATATCATTATCAACAAATTTGAAAATCTAACTCGCAGAAGCCAAGAAGTAGATGCAAGCATCCTACAATATTTGCGATAAATTTTTATTGCATGCATATTTTTGTTTTTCTGAGGTGACGTGAAATTATCACATTGTTTTCTTTGCATTTCAGGCAAAAAGCTGAAATGTGGGCGATCTCTCATGAAACTTGGATGCAGCTGCATACATAAAGGACGAGTAGTTTATCGATTAAAGAACCGAATTCGCCAGATTAATGTCGAAAGGAATAAAGCCATCGTCTTGCACCGGCAGTTTTCTCGGATGATGAAAAAATCATCACGCACTTTCTACACAGTGAGGACAATGTTGCGGCGCTGCAGGAGTCGCAGGCGAAGTGCGGCAAGGCACCTTCGGCACGCGTTATTGAGGCGGAGATTGAATAGAGGTACAAAAAGAAACTGCCATCAATATAAGTTTCAACTGGCACGAGTTCAAAGGATCGCTAGACGAAACGTTTTCCTGTACAGGAGAAACAACATAAGGTACAAAAGAGCGAAAAGAAATATGAAAAAAATGCTAGCAATCTATCAAAGAGCTTATCGTCACTCAGGAACACCAGCATGTCGATCAAAAGCGATGCGCTATTATTATCGCATTCGTAGAATCCATCGGATGATAGTTCGACGATATAAATACAGAAAACGACTGCAAGGATCCATAAAGTCTTATCCAAGAATCATTAAGATTTTGAAACATAACACTAGGATTATTTGCAGAAGAGTCGTGCCAAAGGCTAAAGCAGTGCATCTAACCAGAAGAATTCATCAATTAAATAATGTAATTTACCGAACCATCCTTTGTATTCGAAAGCGAGGCTCTAAATATCGAGCACTTTCTGCCAAATATTGGCGGGCTAGAGTCATGATATCTCGTTTATCAAGATTGAACAGAAAATTATACTACTTAAGAAGGCAAAAACTACGCTCTCTGTGCCGTTTGGCCCCAAAACAAAATTTATGTAGACATCGTAGATCCAAACTTAAAAAGACGAAAAAGTTAATCACAAGAATGAAGAAGAAATTGATAATTATAAAAGGTAAAAAAAGACATCACAAGAGAGGAAAATCCCATAAGAAAGGAAAGCATCACAAGAAAGGAAAACATCACAAGAAAGGAAAACATCATGAGAAAGGAAAACATCATAAGAAAGGAAAACATCATAAGAAAGGAAAACATCATAAGAAAGGAAAACATCATAAGAAAGGAAAACATCATGAGAAAGGAAAACATCATGAGAAAGGAAGTAAACAT
Source organism: Prostheceraeus crozeri (assembly GCA_907163375.1). Lineage (NCBI taxonomy): Eukaryota > Metazoa > Platyhelminthes > Polycladida > Euryleptidae > Prostheceraeus > Prostheceraeus crozeri. The sequence goes on along the minus strand of CAJQUW010014122.1, from coordinate 35,368 downwards.
GAAGGTAGCATGCACAAAGGAGGAAAACATCAGAGCAAGACTAAAAAGGAGAAATAACAGTGAAGTTTAATTATCCATTGAATGAAATTTCAAAGGCATCTAGAATGACAATTGTGTACAGATTGGTAATTGGTACAGATAATGGTGTGTCTGTGTGTCCACAGTTTACTTTCACTCTCTTGATTAATCAATCAAAGCTGATCGCATTATAATAGTTTTATGACATTTTCCTACGTGGTATGATAAAAAGCTGTTTTATCGAAACTTTTCCTGATTCAATTGTTTTTTATAGAATAGAATGTCTTTCCGAAAAAGGTTGTTTTGTATGGTTAGTAGATTTTGTAAACAGATTGACAGACAGTAGACGGTTGTTTTTCGCTACATGAGTCAATCAGTGCGGAAGGACATGGGTAGAACAAACGAAAGAGACTAAATTTGTTTCAATGCAAAATGTGCAGAATCTATTATTAGAAAATATAATGGAACGAAAATTTTTGATTTTTATATAATTTTTCAAAAATAAAATGATATAAGATGATATAATTTTTCCTCAAAATAAACTGACATCATTTTATCATTGCCGATCTTTGCAATTAGCAACAGCAGTGCGGTATAAACATCGTTCACATGCAATGCAACGCAATGATTGTGATTAAATTCAGATTTCTCTTGATAGTGACATTTAGCCTCCAGATTTATAAAGGCCTACTTGTGTAGACCAAAGTTTGTCTGCTATTCTACTTTAGCATTCTATCAGTTCTCATCTGATGCAGTACAAATTATAGTGCTCTCATATGGTGGATCAAAATTTTGCTTCATTTTTTTCTTTAGCAAATTGTGATGTTGTAGAAGCAGAGTACAAGTAGCATGATGAAGTGCACACGCTATTAACCCTTTCAGCCCGGCACTACGGGCACCGCCCGATATATAGTGTCCGGCACTACGGGCACCGCCCGGAATGTGCTTTAATGGCTTTGTATGCGAGGAATAGCGCCGTACTTGCACGATTGCTTTGAAGCAATAGCCGGCAACATTAACAAGATGATTCGATCGCTTTGTCATCCAATCAGGGAGTCTGAAACCGCATCACCGAGTCATCGATTTGTGACTTTCGTGAGTCGTTCCTATTACCAGTTTGTTTGTAGTTGACATGACAAGCCGACGTGCGAAGAGGAGGCGCATTCCCGTGCAGCGATACGGCTTTGATGTTGACGATGATACAAGCGAGGATGAACCAGAGGCCGGTGAGGAGCGGCAAGTCACGGCTAATGATACTATTTTCTCGAATTCGGCTGAATCCAGCACAAGTGACAGTGAAGGTGAACGTGATGAAATTATGGATAGTTTAGCACCGTCAGAAAGCCCTGATTATCCTAATTACGACAGGAATTCTGGTTGGCTCCGAGTTGTAGCAGGTGAAGACATTCCCCGTAATTTTCCATCATTCGACGGTATACCTGGTCTTCAACATCCTATCCCTGACGCTCCAGAACTTTTGGCTCTATTGATTCTCGATGAGGAATATTTTACGAGACTCGCAGAATATACTAACAGTCGAGCACATCAGCGTGAGTATTCAAGGGTCAATCGCTTAGGAAGAAGAAAGCACACCGTACAATGGACTGACGTCAATTCCTCTGATATAAAGAAGCTATTTGCATACATACTTTTGACAGGAATTGTTCAAAAACCTAGACTGCGTGATTATTTCAGTGGAAACACTTATATTGATACGCCATTTTTTCGCCGTAGTGATACACTGTCTCGAGATAAGTTCCTCCTTCTTTTGTCAAATTTGAGATTTGCATCGTATGACAATGGAGATTCTCGCCCGCAAAAGATGGATAAAGTACAACCGATAATCGAATTACTTCGTCAAAAGGTGCAGTCAACTTATAAGATTGAAGGTAAGGGATCGATAGATGAATTCCTTCTTTTATTCAAAGGTCGATTGCATATGAAACAATATATCCCGAAAAAAACGATCCCGTTTTGGAATAAAAGGATTTTCTCTCAATGAAGACCGGACAGGCTATACGTATGACTTTGAAATTTATAGTGGTCAAGAAGGGTCTCAAGACTGGTGCGCGGGTATAGATGGTGCAGATGAACTCTCCGTATCGGAAAGGATTGTTGTTCATCTTCTACATCGCTCTGGCCTACTGGGGAAAAATTTCACCCTTGCGATAGACAATTGGTTCTGCAGCTATCGGTTGATCTCATATTTATTGTCAAAAGACACAATGTGCATGGGGACTGTGAAATGCAACCGTGGAGTGCCAAATGACCTCTCCAAATTCAAACTACATCCGGTGAGCTCTGAATTTGCACGCAACGGTGACGTTCTTGTAGTAAAATTTTGTGACAAGAGGGATGTATATCTCATGAGTTCAGCAAACATCGCTGAAACAGAGACCAAACAACGCATCAAAAAAGATGGTATTCAAATTGAATATGAAAGACCAATTATGATCAAGGATTATAATCTGCTGATGAATGGAACTGACAGAATTGACCAGACTCTCGCAACTGTCAAATGTCACAGAAAGTCTTATATATGGCCCAAAAAGCTCGGCCTTCATTTGGCTCAGCGCGTCGGCGTGGTAAACGGATTTGTCTTGGCTAAGAAGTACTTTCCTTTGGAAATGCGCTACAAATCGTTTGCCGACTACGAGCTTCTTTTGATAGAAGCACTGCTCAAATTAGCCAATACACCTGATCCCCGACAATCGAACATGCCAATTCAGCATGAACTTGAGAAAATTCCTGCCACGGAAAGGCGACCTCGACCAAGTCTTCCATGTGTGTGGTGCCGGAGAAATATGCCTACTGGATCAGGAAATCGCCCGAGGGAGTCACGATATCGATGCAAAGTGTGTCTGAACAAACCTCCACTTCATATGCAAGATTGTTTCAGACTTTACCACGAGTAACTTCCGTAATTGTTATTGTTATTATTGTTATTATGATGTTGTTATTATGATTATTGTTATTGTGATTAATTGTTATTATGATGTGCTTGATAGTCAATTGTTTTACAGAGAAGTATATTTTTAGATTGCATCTTACATAATCGCTTTTTACTGAACTATAAAAATCGATCGATTAGCCGGATTATATTACAGTACAAAATAGAGAGCCGGGTTGAAAGGGTTAATGCAGACATAGGAATATATTTTTAATCTATGCATTTTGTGTGCTATGAAAGTATGCTTTTGGTATAGAAGTTTCTTCTTTCATAGAACGCGACTTAATTGGCATCATCAAACTCAATTTTTGCCATTAAAGTGTTGGAATTGATATGCTGAATTGTACATTATTCTTGCTGATAAGATGCAGACGGCTGACATAAATGGGAGCTTTAATCTTCACTCAGAATGTGACCCTGATGATTGTCAGTTATCGAAATAACGTTTCTAAGTATTGGCGTGCTTTAAAGTTTGTAATTACTTGTATATGAAATTTAATGGATTACGTGGCAGCAAAAAGTGATGATAATACATTGGAGCAATGGGGGTCCATGGCACCCTGCATGGTGGTTGGAGAAAATCTTTTTCTAGGGCAGGACAACCAATAATGAATAACTTAATTGATTATTCCATTTATAAGTTGCTCTAAAATTTGTAGAATGTTGAAGTACATTATTTATCAACATATACAGTATTGATTGATAGAATGACTTCTTCACTCTTAATAATATCGATAAAGGCAAGCGCCTTTATCCACATGCAATTTCACAAGCACATTGCCATAAACCAAGACTATGGAGCCGACACTGGGTAAAAGACTACCCTGCCTCCATGGTCCTGTCTTAAACAAGTCGATGCCGTCTCGCGAAGTGAGCGAAAAATGAACTGAGTGAACTGAACCATAGAGTAAATATAATTAGGCACATGTAGAGTAGCAACTCAGCACTAATTAAATCCCCAATGTGCATGAAGGCGAGACCCATTGCCAGGTATTGGTGTCTATCAAGGGGGCCGAAGCTAGTTTGAGGGGCCATGGGTCAAACTACTAAATCTTGAGTATATATCACATAATATCCCACATTTTCCGATTCAGTCGTTACTCGCCTGATGCAGATGAATATTTTGCATTATGACGATTAGATAAACATCCGTTTTTATCAAATAGGGCTTTCCATAGCCCAATATGCTTGTACGTGTGCTAAAGCACGAAATGATCTTTAGTCTTGAATTCTATTTGAATATGCAGCATATGTAAAAAAAGAAAAGATAAATACTTATGATGATGAGATTAATCTTTCAAAATTGGAAGCAAATTATGACAGACTAATTATAATGAATTACAGGATATGAACGCAAAACATCCCAACATAATTACGTGGAATTCATTGCATTTAAGTTAACACATCTCATTCAAATTGCAAAGACATTTCCAAGAACATCAATGTTAGCATTATATTCTCTGCATTGAATGATATTAATTGAATGGCTCATAATCTAATATACTTAAATAATTTGTGATTGAAATGGAGGTTAAAATATCGGTATGTTCATTAGGATAAAGCCAAAAATAGATATCACAAAACAGAGCAATGTTAATTAAGACAACAGAAAATCGCTTCAAGAATATATCAAAATTTCCTTGTATATTTATACAAAAATGCGAGCAAGACAAGTTTGCCTTTTCGCCGATGGGTCATGGAACGCCTGTTAGGGATCAACAGTGAGTGCTTACATCATTTGAGAGGGCTTCCAACCCTCCAAATACAGGAGTCAAGTATCTCTATGAATAACCGCCGATGATCATGGAGCAGCTTGTCAACCGGAAGTATATGGTATACCATGTGACACTTTTGATGTACAGGGTGTCCCAAAATTAGCGGTGAAATGCTTTTATGTAATTTGCTCATTTAAAAAATAGGACATTAACAACATTTACAAAAGATACTTTACTATAGACATAATTTGTCATCTCTCTATCATTCATTTTTCAAAGTGTCCGCCATTCTCATCTAAACACCGTTGGCATCGTTTCGGGAAGTCTCTGAAAGCATCAGAAAACATTTTATGTGGTATGGCATTCAGTTCTTGTTGAATTCGTTCTTCCAGTTCTCTTGTCGACAGAAAATGGATACCGGGAAGGTGGAAAACACGATCACGTTAAATAGGCCCAAAGCCAAAAGTCACACACAGTTAGGTCTGGAGACCTTGCCGGCCATTCAATATGACCACGTCGTCCAATCCATTGCCCGGGAAGATTATCGTCGAGCAGCCGCCTGGCATTGAGACAATAGTGGCTGGAGGCTCCCTCTTGCTGAAACAGTGTTTGTCTGTGCCTTGAAAAGTATGGAATGACTTTCTCACGCAAAATACCACAGTATCGGTCACCATTCATGGTTTGAGAACTAATGTCACCGGCCACAATGCGATAGAAAGAAACACACGCCCATACTGTTAAAGATGGAGTTTGACCTGGGTTTGTAATTCGCTCATGAGGACTTGTTGTACTCCAATAATGAATGTTGTGCTTGTTGATAGAGCCTGTCAAATGAAAGACACATTCATCCGAATGAGAGCTTTCTTAGAAACGCTGGATCGTTGCCGAAACGGTCATTCATAGTTTCACAAAATTGACGACGATGATTGCCATCACCATCAATTAGTTCTTGACTGCACACTGGCTTATATGGATGCATATCACACTGTTGAAGGATTCTGTGCACTATCTATGATTTGGATATATTCAAATCGCTTGATAATCTTCGATTTGATGTCGTGTTGTCATTTTCAATGGCATGTAAAACACGCTGAGTATTCGCATTGCTTGCAACACTCACCGGTCTTCCTTGTCCGGCTTGTCGGTGCACCAGACAGCCAGTGTTCAACAATTTCTTCTTCCAGTTAATTATTGTTTGTCTGGGCGGCGCTTCTTTGTTAAATCCCTCTCTAAATCGCAGTCAGTTCTGTTCTACTGACACTTCATTCGTTATAATCCAGGCTGTAATTGTAATTTGCTCTTCTATCGTATATTCCATTGCAAATTCGAGGTAGGTGTAAACACAGTTCAACAGTGCGCAGAGTGTGCAGAGTGTGGATAAAGCTGCTCAAAATGTTTTGTGTTTGCCGACATTAAGAGGCTCGCCAAATCTAAGTGTGTTTAGCTTTATAGACAGGAGTACATGAACATGATAGGAATGACCTGAAGACATTACATGTCAAAAATTATGACTCTAGGCTTAGTGCTTTTCGTTTAGTCAGAGAAAACATACAAAATTTCATTTTAGTCAAAAACTGCAATCTGTGTCCCATTGGATTTACATGTGTTTTTCTTTCATCCTGTCTGACAAGAAGAGGAACTCACAAGAGCTCGGCAGACGTGCCGATTCGTAGTAGGCATAGGGTGTGCATCATTCTGTGAAAGTCTCACTTTCGGCCTCGTTACCTGCAGAAACTCGTTCTGGCTGCCGGACTATTACATCAGTGTTCACCGGGAGTGAAAATATGAATGATATATCGGTACCTCACTCTGAATTTATGTCTCCTCGGTATCGATTAATCGAGCCAAAAGAAGTCGAAGATCTACTCAGAAAGCTAAAGCCGAAGGGAGTGGTATATGATGGAGTTCCAGCTAAACTCCATAAAGCTGCATCAGCTAGCCCATCCGTTGTGTCATCTGGCTAGCACTTTCATCCTTACGCTCACATTTCCATCAAAATGGAAAATAGCCCAAATTGCTCCAATTCCTTAATGTAAGAGTGCAAGGCTGCGAGATTTTCGACCAGCATGCATTCTGCCGACAGCATCAAAGGTTTTCGAAAAGCTTATTTTCCATCGACTAGGTTGCACGCTCCATGAGAACTATGGAACTAATTAATTCGGATTTCGTAGGGATAGTGGTGCCATTTGTGAAATTATCGCACTATGTAATGATATTTGTAAGACGTTGGAAAGTAAATCCGTCAAAGCGAATTCTGTAATAAGTCTTGATGCCACTAAAGCGTTTGTCACAGTTTCTCATTCTTTACTGCTAAGAAGATTAACCGAATCCAGCACACCTCGTGGCTTTGTCTCATGGTATTCCAGCTATTTGGACAGCAAGTACCAGTATACGCAGTTTAATGGCTGTAATAGCAGTCTCACAAAGGTGACATCAGGAACACCTTAAGGTGCTCTGCTTTCTCCATCGATATTCTGCGTTTACATCGCAACATTGAAAACTACAGATTGTTTCATAAAAAATGGATCACCCTTAAACATCGCCTTAACTTCAATTTTGTCTAACTCCGCCAAACTTGAACGAATTTCTCTGAAATTTGGAAGATATGTCAGTTGTGCTTACTAATATCATTGTTGGAAATTTCAAGCATGAATATTGAGTTGTTTTCCTGTTATAGATAAAAAAGTAGTAGATAATTTGATCTTCATTTAGCAATGTTACACAAAATCATACCTCACTCTTATAAAATTACATTTGTTTCCTTTGTTATGTATTATGTTGTTCTACAAGCCAAAAGCTATCAATCAAAACAAAAATAAAAAAAATCGATCAATCAGAGCCAGTATAGCACCATTATTCATCAACAATAGTGTAACTGCTACATGTGATTAACTGGACTTCATGTTCCATAGCTTCCTGACTTCGTTGCGGTGGTGTTATCAGCACTCTTGATTGCCTTCAGCTAGAAATCTATCTCTTACCGGTTGAAAACAATACAAAGCACAAATAAACAATAACGAGATCGCATTCACAAAAGGCAAAGTGTCATCCTTGCTCGAACTAGGGTTTTCTTTGCGAGCTACAAGCAAGCGACTAAATGTCCCTTACACAAATGTGCATCGATGGCATAATGATGATTTTCGACTCTGTCGTAAAGAGGGCTCTGGCCGTCCACGCAAAACATCCAAACGTAGAGACCGCCTAATTTTGAGATTTGTTAAAGTTGATCCAAGTCTCTCGTTAACTGAGATGGCTGCACTAGACTCGTCTATTTCTAAGTCCACTATTCGTAGAAGACTTATTGAGTCGAATTTCAAGAGCTGTAAGAGGCCCTCTCAGATCGAATTATCAGATCAGCATACAAAAAGACGTCTCAGATGGGCAATGAGTCATTGTCACTGGCGAAATCAATGGGATCGGGTTGTCTGGTCTGATGAGGCATCATTCCGTCTGAAGGATAGTGATGGTCGATTGAGATTATGGATAAAATCTGATCAGGAAATTCCGAGACATTTACATCGTCCCCGGGTACAAGGTGGTGCGACTCTACTGATTTGGGCTGGCATTTGGACCAATGGCCGCTCTGAACTTCACATACAGCAAGGAACCATGAATTCTGAACGCTATGTGAATGTTTACGAATGATACGCTATATTTTGCGCTATATACGTTATAATTTACGCTATTATTTATTATATTATTATTATTATTATTATTATTATTATTATTATATTATTTATTATTTAGGCTAAGAGGCCCTCTCAGATCGAATTATCAGATCAGCATACAAAAAGACGTCTCAGATGGGCAATGAGTCATTGTCACTGGCGAAATCAATGGGATCGGGTTGTCTGGTCTGATGAGGCATCAGTCCGTCTGAAGGATAGTGATGGTCGATTGAGATTATGGATAAAATCTGATCAGGAAATTCCGAGACATTTACATCGTCCCCGGGTACAAGGTGGTGCGACTCTACTGATTTGGGCTGGCATTTGGACCAATGGCCGCTCTAAACTTCACATGCAGCAAGGAACCATGAATTCTGAACGTTATGTGAATGTTTTACGAATGAACATTGGCCAAATGACATATCAACTTGGTGATCCATCGACATGGTTATTTATGGATGATAATGCTACGTGTCACAGGAGTAGTAGAGTCAACTTATGCAAGTCTCAATTAGGGTTTAGGACATAATCTTGGCCAGCTCGTTCTCCTGATCTGAATCCCATAGAAAATGTATGGAGTATTCTAAAACGTAACGTTCGTCGTTCACTGCTACCTACAGATGGCGTATCACAACTTACGTCACTGTTAAAAAGAGAGTGGAGGAAGTTAGATCAGTCAAAAATCAACGATATTATCGAATCAATGCCTAGACGAATTGGTAATGTCATTGACAATAAGAGTAGGGCCACAAAATATTAGCTTCTTAAGAACCGTTACTGTATCATAGCTTATCAGATTATATAAGGACATTTAAATATATTAGGGACATGAAATAACATGAAAAATGCTTTCTGTATCATACTTATGTTTTATTTAGTCAAATTTTAGGATGATCCACTTTTTATGAAACGGACTGTATTTGTTCTTTCAATTCCATCTACAAATATGCTGATGACGTTGTCGCGTGTATATCACATACCGATAAAAACGCACTTCTTTGTAGATTTGAGGTAGGCCAAATCATTCCGTGCACAGATTTCCATGGATTTACTTTGAATTTTGATAAAAGTGCTTTCATACTTTTGAAAAAAGAAGAATCGATCATTGATTGCTGTGATTTCCATGTGCATTTTTCTCAAAAGATGCATCAACATTCTTAGCATACACCTCAACAAATAAATCCCTTTCTTGGTCATGACATATTGAAGAGCGATTGAAAAAATCGAGCAAGCTATTATACTTACTTCGTGTATTGAAAGCTGTTTTACTGAAAAGCGAACTGATTAAGATTTATCAGTCAGTTGTACTTCCAACTCTCAGTTATGGTTGTCCAATATATTACGACAGCCTTCTTTGTAAAGATAGGAAGAAAATAGATATGTTTACACGTCGTTGTCATATTATTATTTGTGACAAACCTTGTAAAGAGAACTGCCTGCCTAGTTTTTATGAGGCTCAATCAAAGCAGTGTCAAAAGTAGTTCACAGAAGCTCTTTATTGTGAAGATCATGTTTTGCACTCGCTGATTCCTGAACGTCCTCCCAGTGGACGCCTGAGCCACCCTTTCTGAGCTACATCTAGACTGCAGCACTCGTTTAAACTATCTATGTGTCATGTGCATAATTCTCATGTTTCAAATTTTAGGTAATTGCCATGTATTGACTTTGTGGTTATCAGTGGCGTCTTCTCGGTAGCTGCGAGGCCTTCGGCGCATACTCTAAAATAATTTTCCAACAATTATAAAAATGAAAAGTGTCATCATTCATTCAAATTCGATAGCTTCTCGTGATAACTGTGGACAGCTTTCCGTCTCAAAATCAGAATGAACAGTTTTGCAGCACGTGCTCGAATCACAGCTGTTTTCTTCGAACAATTAGACACACAAGCTGGTCGTGTGTTCAGACGGAGCATTGATGTTCAGACAGAGCGAAAGAGAGTTGTGTGCCTGTGAGGCAGCAAGCGCACGCTCCCGCGACAATATTGGCTTTTCCGATAGACATGATGCTTTGCCTTCTCCAATTTTTGAGCGTTCTCCAATTAATGCAGAGTAATGCATCTGACTCGAACACCCAGATTCGGTAGAATTCCATAATTTGTTTTTGCGTGATAGATGTGACACTATGTTTAGCACTGCAGATGAGATCATAACCACGCCTTTCGTCCGAATGAAATACACTGAAAAGATGACAGTTGTCAAGCAAGGTAGGCCAACACCTGATATAAAAATTGAAAGTACTCACAGAGAAAGAAATAAGAAACACACAAGACATTTTAATGCATGAAAAGTTTAAACATGTGAGCGGCTGACCGGCCATGAGAAACGCAAGAAACTGTTGACCCTGCCTCCTTTTTTCTCGAGAAAATGTGGTTTGGACAAAGAGGGGATATAGTGATCCCAGCTCCTTGGGTAAGGCGGTAAGAGACATGAGCAACCACTTCTCATGTGCACATTCACTTGGCCTCAAAAATGTTCGGGAAATTGTTATCAAAAATTCAACTTTTATGAAAATTTATGTTGTAACATAAAAAATGTCTGGTATAGAAATAGTATTCCAATGCCGAGCGAAGGCCTGTGGTCTGGGAGCACGCGACGCCACTGGTGGTTATGTGGTTTTATTTGTCAATTCCTAAAATGAACATTATGATTTCCAATGATTTTGATCCAAATATGCGCTTCTATATATATAATATCGAATAAGGTCCACCAAAGCGTCATTGTTCCCTGTAATTCCGGATGTGCAATCTAAGATCTCTGCTCCTAGAGTAGTCGTTGAAGTTTTGAACCGCTATACAGAAATGTCAGATTAGGATGACGAACAAAATTGTATTTTTATTAATATAATTCCAAAAAAACGTTCAGCGTCCGGATTTTCCCCAATTGCATGCAATATAACTATAATGAAGGTGATGGTTATTGAAAATTTGACCGAGTGCTTAATTTTAAGCACTTTTACATGTCTTTAGAATTTCTAATATTTCTTGTCGAGTATTGGTGGTAGTTGATTGATTTTAACAGTACCACCTCACAATGATATCAGATTGTTTTGTGTGAAATATGAGGTTCTAATTAGTTATCTACTGGTTTTCAGAGGAAAATATGTTATGAAGTTGAAACATAAAAGTGTCAAAACAACAAAATATCTAAGTATCAGCTGTAAGCACACCATTTGATATTTCCTAAGTTCTGGCACTGTTTATCGGTGTACATCTATTACTAAAATAATGTGACATGTGTTCAAAGAGCTTACCCACACTCAAACCCTTTTATTTGTGGACTTCTTCTTGAAAAGCACTCATAAAATGTCATGATGAAATACAAGAAGTCAAAATCAAATCGTCTTTGATACCCCCAAGGTGAGTTTTAGACTAAATTGTCTATGTATTGGATACGACGAAGCTATCTGATCAAAAGAAGACCTTTGTGCACAAGATAATTCTATGGATTTTTACTACTATCCCAGAAACATCAAAAGTGCTTGATTCTAAGCACTTTTATGTAATCGCAATTATCAAACGGACATGCATGATTATGCACTTCTGTGCTCAGAAATCTTTCATAAATGAAAGGAGGGACTTTGAAAATAAAGCCTCGTACAGCTTTCAGACGGCTAAAATTCATACAAACATAATAGTTTTGATTTTTGAAATAGAGTAGAAATATGAAGTAGGGCCTACACTACTGAATAATACCTATGACTTTATTACATTAACAAAAGTTGAAGGGATAAATCATGAGGAATTGTACTCCGGTTTTGTTTAAAACAGTGGATGTATTAACGAAGGCATTTCAAACTGCATTGACCATAATCAAACAAAAACTAATAAAAGTGCTTAAAATTAAGTACTTCTCACATAAACAATATCTCGTGGTAATATGTGCAACTGTTTCTATTCGAAAGTGATTTTAACTTCAATTAATCTTCTTATTGGATTGTAAGTAAGTCAATAAGTCAATAAGTCAATAAATTTATATTTCCAAATACTTTGGAAAACATGGAAAAAGATGGAGAACATACATGTGAACAAAAACATTCGTGTTTCAAGCACAACTATGAAAACTCAGACATCAAATAGTACATTTCAAGCGTGCGGTCCATTTCAACAACAAAAAAATCGTGTTCAGGAAGGAGAAGCGAAAAATTTGCTTCTAAATGTCAGTCAGTTTGTGTTCTCTATAGTAGACTGTCGCAAAACCTTAGCTTTTTGAAGGAATTTGGCAATACTTTTAAGATTATTTGGAATATGCGTTTTCATCAACTTGTAAAACTCAGTTGCACGTTCGCAGTGGCACAGTATCGGTGCTAGTTCCCGTCGCAATTTCTGATATCCTGAAAATTCAATCATGAAATGATGAAAATTTTCTACGCGTGAATCACTGTATAGCTCACATCGACGTTCTTCATACCTCAAACGATTTCCACTAATGCCGGTGACAACTTCTAAGTTGCGGTTTAATGCTCTAAACTTCAGCATGATATCGATATCAACATTTAGATATGACTTAATTGAATCCTCAAACAGGCATAACTCCAAATAATTTAATAAAATTTAATGGCTGTAATAATTAGCTAATAATAATAATTAATAATAGTGGCTGTAATAATTAATTAATAAATAATAAATGGCTGTTTTTTGCTGAGGATATCCACTGTTCCCTATGATAATCAGCTAATCGACCTCTTAAAATATAATTGTTTATCAACAATGAACTGTGCATCCCATAATTGAGATAGGCTAAGTTTTATAGGCAATTGCTTTATTCGCCAGCACCACGTGTATCTCCTATCGTGTCTGTTTGAAATAATATTTGAATAAATCGACTTGTATGCTTCGTTTATTATGCTTCTTTCAACGCTTGTAATGATTCTTATCCAATAACATATTGCTGATTAATAAAAATGAAAACCCATTGGATGTATTCCAAATTCACCAATGAGACAATAATTTGGAGTATTCCGCTTTAAATGATGATACCTTTTTGTAAAATTGAAATTGCAGTTGAATTAAACTTTTCAAATTATTAAAGAAACAAAATTCTGCCCAGTATTTCATCTTCGATGACATCAGCATTTCAAATGTATTTTTTAGAATGTCTCCACTAACTTGGCCAAATTCTCTAAGCTGTTTAGCTGTTAAATATGCAGCTTCAACTGCAGCTTAACTGTCAATTGTTCCAAATGGCATTTATTATTTTTTGATATCCACCTAAGTACTTATATTTTTCAACAACCTCAATGGACACCTTTCTGCTATTAAAACTGATATATAATTTACTCAATTTAGTGCTGATATTATGAGTCATAATCTTAGTCTTGTCATAATTGATGCTGAGTCCATTTTCTGAACAAAACTTGTAAAGCGTTATAATTTGATTACTCAAGCCACGTACGTTTGCTCTTACTCATTAACAGTATATCATCAGCATAGATGAGTGATGATACCTCGAAATCAAATATTTTTATTGGGTCAATTCTGCTTTTGTCAGCATCTAAGATATGAATTGAATCATTTATATAAATACTAAATAAAGTTGGCGATAACGCATCACCTTGGGAATTCCATTTTCAAGTTTGAAGGATTGTGTCTCGTTGCCATCGAAAAGTACTTTGTATTCTTTGTTTATGATAGTCTTAACTATCAATGATATAGGTTTGCATTTAGGCATCAGACGTTTCAATTTATCAATCAATCGCTTTTTGGGAATAGAATCAGACGCTTTCGATAAATCTGCGAAGCACAAGAACAGAGGGCGCTTCATATTTTTGTAAATTTGCATGACTTCTTTGATAATTAATAAATTATCCAATGCAGAACTTCCTTTTTTGAAACCGGTTTGATTCTTCTCTATCACTTCATTTCTAAGCAGCCAACCATTCAGTCGTGTATTAATTATTTTTGTTAGAATTTTCTCTATACAAGATGATAGATTAATAAACCTATATGAATTGGGATCATTTTTACTTCCTTTTTTAAATATTGGGGAAATCCAACTACTGTTCCAAGGGATTTCATCTGCTTTGCGTAACACGTCATTATCTATTTTTCCTATTGTTTCGATTGTTTCGTTTTCACATAATTTTAATACTTCATAGACAATTTTGTCTGGACCATTTGTTTTCCGTAGCTTTGTTTCTTTAAGAGCATTTTCTAGTTCAGTTTGTGTTATTTTACTATCTAGATGATCAATACTTAACCTGGGTTTAGAAATTTTTGGTACATATTCATGAGATAAATCTGTTTCTTGACAGCTTGGAGTCGCTGCTTGTAATATGGTTACGAAATTCTAAAGCATTTAACCTACATTTTCTACGTTTCAGCCTTGCAACATCTTTTTTCATTAATTAGCTGCCAATATCGTCTACAATCATAATTCATTTGTGCATTTTTCAAATGTATTACGGTCATAGAAGTAGATAATAGTACACTAGAATGGAAGTTTGATATCTTGCCTATGTACAATGATGGCACATGGAAAAATCTATGGTTTGTAGATCAGATTCGATCTAAAACATTATATCATAGTCAAACTATTTGCCAAGTTGGTTGTGGAAGTTGTTGACACCTAATTACAGGATTTTCATGAAGAGAATTGCAAGTGAGATGGCGGCAGTGTTTCATGTGAAATAGCCTACTATTCCATGGATTAATATAGTGTGTCTGACTGTAGCAGTCATTGACAACTATTTTCCAATTTTTCAATACTTGAATACGAATTAAAAATTGGTTCACAAAGTCATAATCGGAAATAGTCGGTTTACTGGTTGTAAGAACATCTGAAGAATTCAAAGATAAAAATTCTAATTATTGGACAATTTCTCCTTCAAGCGGTTAAGAAACCTAGCGCTTTTCTTGAATAAACACATCGAACGCTTCTCTAGCGACAGTCATTTATCAGATGAATGAAATGTCGTTGAAGCTTTTCAATTAATCACTAAATTATTAATATGACATAGTGTGATGATATTATGGAGGCTCATATTCGAAAGCATGCAAAGGTTTTGAAAATTGTTCAAATATAATGAACAGGGGAATCCTTTAAAGTAAAATGAATACTCGAAGATTTCTTGGTCTCTGATTTCAAGCTGGAGCAATGTATGATCTGTAAATTGACATTACAAGTTGCACATGTGTCTGATTATACTCTTGATTGATTATAGGAGCGATATTTCAAAATGATGAACGTACAGAACGTTTAAAAGGATTTCCTTCTTTGTCATCCTGTCGGCGCAGCATTTTGTAAATTCACTATTGCTTTTGTGTACATGATCTTTGGACAAGGGGCAACAATCCAGATCACAAATTGACTTGATAATTGAAAATGCCAACCAGAAAACAAGAAAGCTAGTCCGCAAATTTTGCTTTTTGCCCCAACTAAGTTCCCCCGGAGTGTGCCATAATTTTCATGCAATTTCCATTCTAGGACTTTCTATGGTATTGTTGATTTCTATGATTACGGTAGCCTATTTCGCTTTTCTTATCTTCTATCCATTTTTACAATTTTGTTCAAAATTCTTTTACTTTCCATCAGTCGAAAGAGATTTTCATTTGTAGGGAATTGTTTCCAGCGAGATACTTTTCTTTTATGATTTTTTCTAAATTCTCGTGTCTCACTCGATAGAACTACCTTTCGATTTTAATTTTTGGTGTTCATGATAGGTACATGATGAATTGTTCGCATTTAATTCTTTATAAATAGTAATAACTAACAAATTATTTTCCAGAATTTTTCATTTAAATCTTCACATTTTTTTGTAAGGGTTTCATTATCAAAACAGTTAGAAGCATCGTTTGTCCACTTATATGGTTTTGTCAATTTGTTTCTATGACAATTTCGATAAGAAAGCTGCTCTTGTTTCGTAAACTCCGATTTCAATTCAATTTGAAATTTGATTTGCATTGGGGAGTGGTCCGTATAAACAACTAGTTCCATTATTTGAAAATAAGTAAGATGATTCATCATCGATTCAGATAAAAGAAGGTAATCAATCACGGATTTCCGTACTTCATTATTTTGATGTCTATAATATGTACATCTACTTTCAGAATTATTTTCCAATATGCCATTTGCAATTATCAGAAAAGTCTCATTGCAAAAATTTATCAAGTCTCGGCCCATTGCGTTTATCATTAAGTCGTCTGATTTTCTATCAGAAAGTCCCAAGTTGGAATAATTGGTTTCATTACCAATTCTACCATTGAAATCGCCGATCATTATGATATTTTTCATTTTAGATTGAACCATGTATTGTTTAGTATTTTCGTATAATGCTCGGTTTTTATAATTTGAATCGCGATTGTCCACATAACAAACAATCAAAAATAGATCTTGTAGATTATTCCAGTATGTGTTACTTAATTTGAGTATTTGTAAATTACCTTTCTCGTTAATCAAATTTTCAATATCTGGCTGTGAAATATCATCAATCTCTTTTACGAATATCTAAACACCTTTTATATTTCTCCCACGATTACTATTTTCTTCTACATTTATGTGAAAACTGGAGTAATTTCCTTGCAGTGATTGTTCATTGTTAACATTTAAGTGGATTTCCGTAAGACATATAATATCAGCATTTTGTGTATCCTGCAAGAAATCACTATTTCTAGTTTTATTCTCATTCAATCCGTTTATATTTACATAGAACAATTCTATATTCACAAATTTTCGTTGTTCTCTTTCATCCTTTCCTACAAATTCATCCTCTCCTTCCTCTAACTTATCAAAAATATTGATTATTATCGTAGTTATTACGTGGTGAGTAATATACGTGTCTGTCATCATGTGTTCTGTAGTCATGATGATTTGGTGCTGCATGTCTGTTTCGGTCATTAAATTGATTATCTTGCCATTGGAAATTACTGTTTTCATGATTTTGTTGATGTGGTCTACCATTTGTTCGCTGTTCATAATAACGATTTCTTGGAATTCTTCGTTAATTTGTCCATTCATTGTGTCTGAAGTTTTGCCTGTTTCTTCGATCTATTATTGGTCTTTGATGCATTATCGGCCTTGCGGCATAGCGGTTGGTGTTGTACCAGCAATACCACGATATATGTCCACGTCTTTCACAAATGTAGCAAGATTTAAGTCTTTCTGGATCTTGATGTTGACGCTGGGACGTTTGACGGACCTCATGGATTCCATGAGCAAACTCAACGACATGATGCATAGCGTGCATTTGGTGGACTCAATTCTACAGTTCGAAAACGATCTTCATGCAAAGCCTTTACAGTTGAATGCATTTCATCGATGTTATCACTTATTTTTTTTATTTTCAAGTTAATTTCTTTCAAGGAGGGGTCAATGTCTTCTATTGCATCATCTTTATTTGCATCATCGTCATCAGTTATTTCGTTTTCATCATCTTCTATTTCCTCACAATGGTTTGTTTCTGTTCTAGTCGCGTTGATTTCCGCAAACCGAGTTTGAATGATATCTGCTTTGAGTTCTCTAATCTCCGTATCATTTTCTTTCATCTGCAATTCGTAGGTCACAATCGATTTCAGCAGATCGATTTCCTCTCTTTCTCGCATGTGCTTTTTCTTTAGGTTTTCCATCTCGGCTTCACAATCGTGTTTTTGGCTGTTCTGTTGACTTTGATGTGATTCAATAGGTTTTGTAATGTTTTGAATATCTGTAAGATAGCTGTGTAATGTTTTCAGTTAGGGTCGCATGCACATCAGTATTGACTTGGCCGAATGTACATGTCAGAGAATCAAAACAAGCACTTCGTGGTCGAAACTAGTTCTGTGTATTTTTCATAAATTTCTCCAATAACAAAGTTCATTAGAAGTTAGGGTATTTAAAGGAATAGTTTGCTGTGAACAAACAAACGTCATATAATGTCATAGATTTCACTATGCCACATATTCCCTCCTGTAGGAAAAGCAAATGTCAAATGTTCGAAAATGTCAAACACGCTGCATTAACGCTAGAGCGTAAAAGATTTGATAACGGACTTCACGTGACACCATCCGTTTACAAAATGTTCATCACTTCGATCACAACCACAGCTAGTAGTAGATAAAGTTCTCGTTTCGCACATGTCTTCGTCTTCTTGTACTTTGTCGCCTTCCTCCATTCTCGTCTTGCACTACGTCTCGCACGGCACCACGCACTTCTCGCGGAACGTCCGGCAGCTCGCATTCTTCTTCCATCCTGCTGTTCGATCGATCAGTCGACACATGCTTCGTGTGCCACTTCTGGCCATCATCGAGAATGACAGACCGACTGCCAATGTTTCTTGAGACTTTTAAACCACGCTTGATCTCTCCTGATCTCGGATGCTTCACACAGACTCGGTCACCTGACCTGAATGGCTCTTCGAATCGAACTTTCTTCTTGGGTTTCACATGAACTAGTGAACTGAGCTGTGTTCGCATTTCCCTATTGTGAAGACGAAAACTGGGAGACTGAAGAGTTGTTGAGTGTGGCGAGGATCGGTAGGTAAGAAGGAACTGACGAATGTACTGAGGTACTGGAGTCTTCTGAAACAAAGCCAACTCGATCTGTTCAGCCAGTGTGCGGTTAAATCTCTCTACGACGGCATTGGACTCAGGATTGTAAATGGGTGCGCGAATGTGGACAATATTTCTCTTGCACAGAAAATCAGAAAACGATGTGGATGTAAACTGAGCACCATTGTCGGACAACAGCTCTTCTGGAAATCCTTCCCTCGAAAAAATACCATCCAAAACTTCAATGACTTTATCAGTTTCAACAGACGACGCAAAGGAAACTTCAGGCCATTTACTGTGGAGATCAATCACAACAATTGCATATCTTAGATATGAAGGCAAGTAGTACATTGGACCCTTAATGTCAATTGACACACGCTTCCACGGAAACTCTGGAAGAGGCAAATTTTCTTTTGAAGGTGCTGGACCACTTTTGAAAGTTTTGCTTGCCATCTGGCAAACACTGTAGTTCCTAATCTTTTCTTCGATTTGCTTGTCTAGTCCTGGCCACCAATACATAGACCTGAGTCTCGTCTTGGTTTTCTGAATACCCATGTGAGATTCATGTGCTATGTCGATCAAATCGTGTCTAGCAGAAACCGGAGCAACTACTCTTCTTCCTCTCATAACTTGATGCTGGTGAATGGAGAGTTCATCTCGAATCAGAAAATAGGGCTGCAATTCGGTAGGCATGTTCTTCTTGCTTGGCCAACCTGTTTCAATGAAATTTCTTATCCTAGACAGATCTGGACATGACTCGCACGCATCTTGGAAATTTTTTACTGACATGGACTGAACAATAGCTAAGTCTTCATCCTGATCATCCGATAGCAAGTAAACCATGTCCTCAATCGGAAAACGAGAGCAGCAATCGGGAATTGTGTTATCACAACCTCGCTTATATTGCACATCGAAATTGAACGCCATGAGTCTTGTTGCCCAGCGAGCTAGTCGCAGACTCATTCGGTCAAAAACCTTTCTTGAGAAAATCATGCGAAGCGGTTCATGGTCAGTTTCAAGCACAAACTTTCTTCCTAAAAGGTACGGTCTCCATCTCTCGCAGGCCCAAACTAGCGCAAGACTTTCCTTCTCAGTTGTGGAAAACTTCTTTTCTGATGCTGTGAGCCTCTTGGATGCAAATTCAACTGTTCTCTTTCCAAAATGTGGATCAACAATCGACAATCGACAACAATCAACAGTAGCTCCTAGTCCAACATTTGATGCATCAGTCGACACAATGACTGGCAGATTGGCATCAAAAGGTGCTAGGGCAGAACTTTGACTTATAAGTAGCTTCATTCTGTCAAAAGTCACTTGAGCTTCCTGAGACCACGTGAACTGTGGAGAACTTAACAAACACCGCAGAGGTTCTACCAAGGTTGAAAAATTTTGAATGTGTTTTGCGTAAAAACCGAAAGCACCCAATGTCGTGCGAAGCTCAGTGAATGACGTTGGGGCGGGGGACTCGATCAGTGCCTTGACCTTTTCACATGAGGGCTTGATGCCATGTCTGTCAATATCGTGTCCTAAGTATGTGATCTTGCTGACACCGTAAATGCACTTGGCTTCATTCAGCTTCACATTGTGGTCATTCAGTCGGTTGTGCACTGCTCTTAATCTCTGGTTGTGGATTTCAGTAGAAGGTCCAGTGACCAAAACGTCATCCAAGTAGCATACAACACCGTCAATACCTTTAAGAATCTTGGACATGACGGACTGGAAAGCAGATGGACATGAGGCCAACCCGTAAGGGCATCGCTTGAAGCGGAACAAACCGTCAGGTACTATGAACGTAGTCAAATCTCGACTTTCTTTATGGAGTGGTAGTTGCAAGTATGCCTCTGACAAATCTAGCTTTGAAAAAGTCGAAGAGTCCTTCATGGAGTGCAGTACTTCCTCAATCCTTGGGAGTGGATAGCCATCAACAACGACAGCTTGATTCACGGCTCGCAAATCAACACATACTCTAAGCTTCCCGTTCGCTTTCTGTACTATGACCAGGTTGGAAATCCACTCAGATGCCTCAACTCTCTCAATGACATCGGCAGCAAGTAAACGCTTCACTTCATCAGAGACCTGATTCCGAATCGAGAAAGGAATTTGCCGCAATGACTGGCGCACAGGTCTAACATCTGAGTTTACACGAACTTCGTGAGTGTAGCCTTTGATGCATCCTAGGGCAACGACATCTGGCTGAGAAGCAGGGGAAGTGAGTGATGTTGACGAATCACTTGTGAAATTTGCAAAAGAATCAGGATCAGCATGAGAAACCTGAGCAGTGGGACTGACATAACTCGTCTTACAGATAGAATTTGTAGACACAGAAGGTACATGTGGTGGATCAATTGTCTGCGGAGAGTTCCGAGAAAACAGGCATGCATTCATGTTGACATTCAAGTTCGATCTGGCTGGAGAAAGTAGATCCCAAAGATCTTTTCTTATACTATAAAAGCGTCTCATCAAGTCACGGCCAAACAATACTTCCTTCTCTCTCAGTGAGACAACAACGAAAGGTACTGTGCAACTCTCTTTGCCGTCAGCAGAAGTGCAAAAAATTTCTATCTTTCCAATCACTTGAACTCTTTCTCCTGTATAAGTGAACACTCTGATGGCACATTGATGAAGCGCATCCTAAATTCTCTTCTGAGACCAAAACGTTGACAGAACTTGATGTGGAATGATGTTAATGCCACAACCGGTATCCAAAACACCTGAGAGAACCTGGCTCTGCACAATCAAACTCGATGTGATCTTCTCATCGTGATTAGGATTACCCAAATTGCAAATTGTGATGCGACAAACAGTGGAATCTTCATCTGGTCCATCGGTGATTTCATTCACTCTAACACTACCCCTGGACTGACCACGGTTAAAACGACTTGGAGCTCGATGCGTACTGTGACTTGACTGACTTCTAGATCGACTGCTACAGACTTTTGAAAAGTGACCCATCTTCTTACAAAAATTGCAAACTTTCTCTCTGGCAGGGCATTGGTCATACGTGGCAACATGCTTATCAGACCCACAACGATAGCATCGCGCGTGCTGGTTACTTGAACTGATATACTTACTTGATTTTTGCTTGTAACCTTGAAAACGATCACGCTGTCTAGACGAACGGATTTGGAGTGCTGCATGACTAGAAACAGATCCATGTGACCTAAAAGTGGAGCTTTCTTGCGTGACACGCTCATACTCTTTGGCAATGTCGACAGCGCCTGCGAACGTCAGCTTGCTGTCATCTTGAAGTAAAAGCTTCTCTCTAACCCGGTTGTCATGAACACCTATAATGAATTGTCCAAGCAGTGATTCGTTGAGCGGGTCTGTACTAACCTTAAACTCGCAACTGGAGGCAATCTGCCGCAAATCAGAAGTGAAACTCTCGATCGACTCGCCCTGACGCTGCATGCGCTCATGCAGTTTGAGTCGGTATGTCCACTTAGAGGTGGATCCCACAAAGTAGTTCTTCATGACCTTCTTCAGGTCGGGAAGTTTAGAAACACTGGAGCTGTCAAACGTGTACAAGATCCTCTGACCTTCCGATCCTGGGCACGAAATCAACAGAGCCCTACACCTAGATTCCTCAGTGGTGACATCTAGTCCTAAGGCAAGCAGGTAGTTGTCGAAAGTACGTATCCAAGTATCCCATGCAATGAGTGGTTCGCCTGGAGTGTGAAGGAAAGGTGTGGGCGCAGGAACGCCAGTAATGACGCTAGCCATAACTCAAAAGAAAAAAGAGCAGCTCAGTCCTAGAACTTTAGTAATGCAAATATTAGTAAGTTTTGTCAAATCCTATTCCTACTTTAATAAATGAATTAGTAATTGCATAGAAAGAACTTCACACTCTCAGGATATCAAACATCCTAGTCGTCAATGTAATGTTTTCAGTTAGGGTCGCATGCACATCAGTATTGACTTGGCCGTATGTACATGTCAGAGAATCAAAACAAGCACTTCGTGGTCGAAACTAGTTCTGTGTATTTTTCATAAATTTCTCCAATAACAAAGTTCATTAGAAGTTAGGGTATTTAAAGGAATAGTTTGCTGTGAACAAACAAACGTCATATAATGTCATAGATTTCACTATGCCACAAGCTGTTGTACATGCAAGTTTCACATGTGTAATTGCGCTTTGTTTTTAGACATTTAGCAAATTCATAAGATGGAAGGCTAGTACAACATGAAGGAAAGAGCATGTCACATTTATCGCAAACCACATGGATGTCCAATTCAGATATCACGCTTTTACACACTCCACATCGTCGATCGCCTGATTCCGCTGGAGATATCGGTTGTGACATAATCATATCGTATTGACACAAAATTTAGATTAGATTTCTATGTACCATAGCAATGAAGAATGCAAAGTCACTGATATCTTACCTATTGGGGCTGTTCATTAACTAAAATTCTGCCGGCTGAATATTAAACCGATTTCATTTTCTGCCGGTAAATAGTTTTTGAATGACAGTATAACACCGAAACCGACTGAAAATTCTGCAGATTTATTCTGCCGGTAGAATGGGGTAGAATATCACCGTTACTTAGAAACGCAACAACCGCAAAATTTAAATTTTCGGACTGATTCTATTTTACTCGTTTTCACGTGGTTTTCTTTTAGAATTGATTGCTTCGCTTGAACATGGCTCATGCTCTGGTAAACGAAGCAGATTTTTCTGATGATGATGAACTGGAAGCATTCCTTGCATATGAATATTTGCAACTTCCAAGGGAATATGGAACTCAGTACCTGAATCTAAAGGTTATCTGGATATGATACCAAATGATTTTTCTAACGAAGATTTTAGGGAAACTTTGCAGCTGTCCAGGCAGAGTTTCTTAGAGCCTGTAAATTTTTCAGCTTCTAAGATTGATTGCGCCTCCACCGGAAGGCCTGCTACACCGGTGATCCACCAAGTTATTATTTTTTTTGCACTACATTTGCAACAATGAGAATACCTTCAAATGTCCAAACGCTTCGGTCTCTGCAAAGCCACCATTCACAGCATCGTCAGCAATATCATTGATGCACTTGTACCTGCACTAAGTCGGCAAGAAATTAATTGGCCAACTGCAGATAGTGCAGAAGAGATATGCAACAAATTTACAAACTTCTCCACTTTTCCCAATGTCCTGGGCGCAATTGATGGTTGTGAGATACCAATAGTTGCCCCGACAAAAAACCCGACTTATTTTGCAATCGGAACAAATGTCACAGCGTAAAACTGCAGGCACTTGTTGACTCTGACTTTAAATTTATTGATGTGTTTGTTGGATGGCCGGGAAAATCGCATGACGCCCGTTGTTTTCCGAATTCCCCAATATTTGATAAATTGGAAAGTGGTGACTTAGAAATGAATGGCCGATTTGTGCTGGGGAATTCTGCATATCCATTAAAGACGTACCTAATGACACCGTACAGGGGTAGCACTTCTCACTCGGAGATGAAATATAATACTGAACTCAGCAAGAGTCGACAAGTAAGTCAATTACATATTCACTTTAGCATTTTTCTGGCGTGGAAATGGGAGCATTTGAAGGAAAACGGCAAACGTCTTTAAGTGATCGAATTCAGTTCATTTATAAGGGACAACAATTACCTCCCTATGAACGCTATCAAAATCATACTCAATATTCATGGACGTTCAACAAAATGATTTATCAGAATAAGAACAGTTACCAAATCCGCTAACAGTGAAAGACTAGACTTGCTTAAGTGCACCCTTGCATTACTGACAAATCTCTTCAAAAACACGACTTCGAGATTTTTAGATTATGTGAAGTCGGAAAATGTAGTGGAACATTATTATCCAATTTTGTGCAGAGGGATTCGATGCAAGTACTTGTAGCATTTTAACATCATCTTGAAGCAGCATTTTGCTGAGTTTCATACATGTATGTCGTAAATTTGGAAAATTCTTCAGACAGAAACTTTATTTGCCAATTGTCCCATCATATTTCGCTGATAATGATATTATAGTCATATAAGAAATACTGCCTCGTCAAAAAAAATGTGTTAGGCAAGATTAGTTCAGAGTAAATTGGAAATCAAAGATCAAAATAGTAAATGCTGATAGCACGTGAGATTTTCACTTGTTTAGAGTGAGATGGGAGATATTTATCACTGTTTTGATTCTCCAAAATGCGGACACATCAGATCACACTATCTTCAGCAACAAAATCCACTAAAATGCTATTTTGATTTATTCGACAGAACTAAGACACAAATGCCTATGCAATGGTGATTCTTTGCGTTTCAGATGTTCGGTAATCAGTCTGAGCTGTTTTCATTGTGCCTTCAATACAGGTGGCTGCAATCTAACGCAACTTTATAGACAAAATTTAATTTATAACATTTTGATTTGTTTAAGCTGACACGATTTCCAGTCACAGTTTTGCTGTGTTTGTCTTTATTCAGAGAGCTATTCTCAGAGTTCATGAGGGACATATCAATCCAACAGGTAAACCATTCTCTTAAAAATATTTTCTCATTGATATGAGAAATAAGTGGAATTCTGTAATAAGTTCATTATTTTACATGATCGGAAAGTCCCCTCTGGCGTTTTTAAGAAAGTGCAATGTTTGGGTCTTCAAAAGGTGTGCGCAAACCTAAACATTGACTTGCGATCATGTCATGTACCGCTTCTCCCTCAATCTTCAGTGAAGTTTATTCCATGTTTTTATAAATCCATTTGTCGCTTTTTCTCTGTTGCATGTGACAAGAGCAGCTAACATTTTCAGGAAAATGGCAGATAATCAGTATTTCAGTGAAGCAAGCGTTTGTTAGCTTTTTGTGGTTGACTACTACATTGAGACAACACGAATTTTAGCAATAAATTTTTCACTATCCATGGCTTACGAAATTTCCTGCAACTATTCAAGTTACACTTCGCTTTACGAAGACCGTGGCTTCTGAAAACAGGAGAATAAAAAATTCTGATTATACAAGGAACCCCTGGAGACAACCAAATATTTGAAGCCTATCTTGTAAGTCCAGTAGAAAAACAAGTGGCAGTATTATAATATAAACGCTCTTTCCCCTAAAATCTCCTTCTCTGTAAGACCAAATTACTAAAAGAAAGCGGAATCAACATGGTCTTATCTTTGCAACCCTAAATTGCACGCTGAGTGTCCTGTCTAAAATGTTCATAAAGAAAGGTTGTGCGTTTCCAGGAGGCATGGTGGTGGCGACAATTTTTGAATTAATGAACACACTTACTACTTAATCCTACGATAATAACTCACATCAACAAATGTAGAATTTGCAGAAATCTTTTAGGTGTCAATAATCATGATTATTTCATATGCATGTACGAAAATTTGGTCGTGTTCATTGTTATGTCTTATTATTCGGGCTTTTGTGGGTTATCTGATCAAACAAATTTTCTAAATAATCTAGAGTATAGGCTTTCAACAGAACTACATGAATGCATAGAACATAATCATGAATACCTCAAAATAATGTGAAAATTAATAAGCAGATCAGTTTCAACTGTCCTGATATCTTCGAAAACTAACGCCACTCTTCATTAGAATTCGAAGCATCATCCAGACTGTGACATATGCGGATATCTGAAAGTAAATCCTTCATTCATATGATAACATGCATGATAAATCAGTTAGATAATGGCAATCATCAGGAGTATAATTAAGCTTAAAAAAAGGGGGACAGATGCTATGTCAAACGAAAGAAAACATAGGCATGCACTAATTGAGTAAAGGAAATACTTTAATAAATAATGAACTTACTTTCCGCATTGATAGTTGCTGTGGCAAGCGTCGTAATGATGTCAGCTGGATAGATTTCTTACAATATATGGAGTAGGTTCTCAATAGTGCATCTGAAATCTGGCGTGCCGGTGAAACAGATCACTCTCATCGCCCTGGAACAGTGTCATAATTAAGCACCGACATCTTAGGTGGATTTGGATATTCACATCGATTTCAGTATTTTTAAGGTGAAATCTTTTTTAGATTTTGTTTGATTAATTTAGGGTAAATAAATGAATTCCACTACAGCAATTGCACATTTTTTGTTAATTTACTATATTTTCGCTGACTAATTTATAAACAAATATTACGTATGTCATTGAAATGGATAATGTTCATTAACTAAAATTCTGCCGGCAGAAAATTAAACGATTTAATATTCTGCCGACTTAATGAACGATGGAATAACACCGAAACCGGCAGGGTATTCACTCGGTTTCGGTCTTATACCATCGTTCAAAAAGTCGGTTGAATGTTCTCATGTCAGAATGTTAGTTAATGAACAACCTCATAATCACAGCTTTCCATCCATGGCTACATTTCTGAACATTCCCATTACATGAGCTTTTGCCGTAAAAACTTGTGAATGATCAGATCACTAAAATCCAGTATTAACAATCAAACATCTGAATCTAAGCAATTTTTTAAGTAAAAATTTTATGTGCTTTGACAAAATTTCGAAATTTAGGCTGAAAGTATATTTTAGGCCTACATGATTCACCGAAATTGTCGATATCTAGTCATCACATATAGCCACAGATTAAAATGCTTCATGGATTAATGCCATTTTTTCATTGCGAAAATCCGTGTGCATGGGATTATCCGCACCTGAAGGGGATAGGCCTACACATTGGTCAATTGAAGCAGTAGGCCTATTACACCGATATTTTCGCTAGCATGAATTTCTGCTATGTGTACTGTGATTCTGGCTTATGCTGTATGCGCATATGAACATTGTGACCAGTGTATTCGAACGAACGAGCAGTGACTTAGAAAGCTTCATTAATTTTCATGTTAATCAGATAGTTGGACTGGTGTGTGGTCGTGGGGACGACGCGCTCATGCCTTACACCATCTGAGTCCTAGGTAAACAAAGGAGTTGGCACACAGCATCGAAATCAAATATATGAAAGCTAAATTGATAAGCAGATTAGGTGAAATTTCTGTCGTGCTTTTATTTACAAAGAGACAGTGGTCACAAATAATCCTTGTCTAGTGACAGATAAATCAAGCCAAGTCCTTGAGGGTCTTAAGGACCTTCACACCTTTGATAAAGTTAACTAGGAAACATCATCTCCGGGCCTATTTTGAATAGATGAAGAACTAAAGTGATAGAGTAAGTTGAAGTAACACGATTTATGAATCTGTTTCTTTCATAGAGCCGTTTCAACTGAGCTACTCTTAATTGTTGTTACAGTTATTATTGATGCCTTTTGAATGCTCAAGAGTTTGATTTCCGAAGTTGAGAAAGGCATATTTCACTTCATTTCATTTATCGTAACATCGCTGATATAATTCGTCCTTCGAAATCAGCATGTTCGCATACTCGAAACTTGAAATTTGCATCTTATTCTCAAATACCACGACATCTTACATTTTTACCGAGTTCCTGCAACGTCTCTGCTGACATATCTCCATCTACTATCTCATTATCTATTCAAAGTCTACTGACAGACAGAATACCAAATAAAAAATAGTTGCAACCTTAACTATCATACTGTATAAAAGTAATATAAAAGATCACAATAAAAATCCATTTAATGCGTTTCTCATTTTATGTCTCCTGAATATGAAGACTGCACTCTAAGTACTTCGGTTCATGAAATATTTGTGTTGATCGTAGCTTTATAGTTTATACTATGATGCTTTGCTCGGATGGGATAATGGTTAACTAATTGTCTAGGCTCCACCACTACCCGTACCCCTGACCAACTTTTCTATGACACAATGTCCTCAGGATTCTTGTGCAGTATAATGAACGAACGAACGGGGTTTTCGCAAAAGTATGAACGAGGGAAAAATCGATGAACGATGAACGAACGAATGCCTTGAACTGCAAGAATGAACGATTGAAAGAACAAACCGCCGAATTTTGCGCCTTTCGAATACACTTAATATGACATCTAGTTCACTTCTTCTTCTTTAGTGTTTGTCCCAAGGGATGGCGAGGTTTGTCTCCACGTTTGTCCTACAGGATTTGTCTCTACTTCACTGGGTCATGAGCTTGGTCGGGATGGGCTACGGCGGTCTTCATGTTGTGACATCTATTTCACTTACCCATTGCATATTTGTTGATACATGCAAGCTGTAATATCAAATGTTCGAGCAAACTTCAAATATCCATCAACAGCATGTTAATGCATTTATGATTGAATGGGGAAGTGTGCAACCAAGATGCTTCTGAACACAATGTCAAAAATTTGCATGCAGAACAGTGCATGAAAGAGATGCATACACGATTTCAATGACTGAACTCATTTTCTCTTTTTTCATCAAATGTGGTCGTTTTTTTATCAGAATCCTATCAACCTAGTAAATAAAGTATGACGGCTGCAAGCTGTGAGGAAAGGAATTGTTTTCAAGATTCACAGCACATAATGATGTTCAGAAAATTCATAGGCATAAACCAATAAAATGAACATGTACAATGTACAAATATGTAATGGTTTTCCTGTATGTACTACGCTCTTACACATGTTGCATTTTCAACAACACTGTCTCTTTTCTTCTATGCAGGTCGTGGAATGTGCTTTTGGACAACTTTTGGAACGTTTTTGGCTTTTGAAATTCATATATTCGCACGATATCGCGTATATTTCAAAGCTCATTATTGCTGCTTGTGCACTGTACAACTTTTGCAAGAGATATAATGACTCCGATTACCAACCTACCCGGCCGATCAGTCAATTCCTTGTGGCTCCCAATCTTCAGGAATCAAATCCAGAACAAAGTATATCTGCGGCTCGAGCCATTAGAAACAGAATAATCCAGTCACTATCTAATTAGTACGTAGGTTATCCATATTGAAAAGGCAAGGAAATTTAACTTCACAATATCTCCACAACTCAAATTTATTATCAACATTCTTGGAGGATATAAAAGGAATAATGAAAGACAGTAAATTTGTGATAATGCAAATAAATAATAATTAATAATGTGGCATCTAATGAACGCATTGAATGGGACAAACAAATTTAATACAATGTTGCTATACTGCATGGCAGGGGCTACTTCAACATACATACGAAAAACAATTTAAAAAATACCATTTCATGAATCGATACATA
Organism: Prostheceraeus crozeri; assembly: GCA_907163375.1. NCBI lineage: Eukaryota > Metazoa > Platyhelminthes > Polycladida > Euryleptidae > Prostheceraeus > Prostheceraeus crozeri. The sequence goes on along the minus strand of CAJQUW010014122.1, from coordinate 5,501 downwards.
CTTCTCTTATGAGTTAACTATGCATTTCTACACAAGCATAGCACGGGAAAAATTTCAAGAAAGCTAAATTCTTCAAGTATGAAAACACATTGCATAGGAGCGATTACTTAAGTAAGATCCAGTGAGATAATAAAGAAAATAAAAACACATTTCATTGCGAAAGGGCAGCGGTAATCTAAAACTTACACGCTAGTTACCGCTTGGGTTCGTTCAGGATTTTTTTCAACAGAGTTATTTTCCCTTAACAGCTCTATTTGCTGCCTCTGCAGTTCTAATGCATCTCGTTTGACTTGCAGCGATTCCAGATGCATTTCTCTGGCAGCTTGCAATCGCATCTCCTCCCTTTCCGCCCTCGATTCATCTACAGTGAACTATAGATGAATAAATAGAATAAATATTAATATATATAAATTAAATATTATAAGTTTTCCGCTCGTTATAGGAATAATTTTCATGTCACTTTCGTTATAAGAATCAATGTATAAATTAAATAGTCATTCAACAATTTAGGATGAAATGCTATGTATTTTACACTCGTTATAAGAATAAATAAGGACACACTTTCGCTATAAGAATCAGTGAATGACACTTAAACTGTTATTGGCCAAAATACTCACCAATGGCGTAATCCTACTTTTTATTGATTATATTTGCCAATGGACGTCAGATAAAAGCGTCATGATATCACGATTAACTTTGAGAAGATGAAATCCACTGAAATCCTCGCTAATTGCGTTATTTTACTACACCCTTCGATTAGAATTGACAATGTGCGTCAACAGAACTTATGACACGAGGTGGAGATGACTGTATCTCATCCCGGCCCTTAGGAAGATGGAAGAAGAAAACCTAAAACGAACCAATGAGAGCCTTCACCCAGGCAAGATATCAGACTTTTTTAGACGAAGTTGAAGCTGAACTGAAAAGGAATGTTTCTTTTGTCTTCTTGTTTTCTTTAAGTATGTAAGTGTAATTAGGGTAATAGGAACCACAAAGAAACATCATATTTAAAAGTTACGTAAGCATTTATCCATACTGATTACTAATAAGGATGTATATCATCATTTCTACAAATAAAAAGCATGAGTGCTTATAAAAAACTCTCGTTATAAGAATAATCTCGTTACAAGAATCAAAACATAATTTCCCGATGTGATTCTTATATCGAGAGTCTACTGTAACTCCATTAGGAGTGACTGGAGCTCCAACCGGCGATTCTGTGCCTTTTCCTGCATTTTATCTCCAATTTCCTCGTTTTGGCGTTACTCACTTTGTTTCTGCGTAAGCTGTTTAGAGGCGCAGGTCCGTTTCGCTCGGCTAACGTCGGATGTGTCGGCTCATCAGCTGTTTGGACATCATTCTCAGATGTATCATGATCTAGAAATACATAATTTTTTTAATCTATGGAGAAAATTGTAGTTTTGCGAATGCAATCACACATAGAATGTGTATGAACGTCAATATGAAACTGTATTTGCTTCTCAAGTAAACACTTCATATCCTTTCCAAATTAGGTGTTACATGCATATAATTCACCGAGAATGGGGATGTTCATTAAGTGTAAATCTGCCGGCAGAAAATTAAATTGCTTAAAATTCCTGTCGGCAGAATTATATATAGTATAAAACAGCTCCAATGTAGGCACTCCTCACAAATTTCGGAAATCTGATCAGAGATGCGGCTGTTGAAGGATTGCTAGACCGAAGATTTGCTGAAATCAGCCGGAGAATGTTCGAATTTGTCTTATCTGTGATTCTTCCCTCAGGCGTGTTGACGAAGTTCGATAATTGTTGTTGTGAAATATTACAAAGAAGACACATAATGCAAAAGAAGACACATATTACAAAGATAGCAGCATAATGCGTTTGAATGTTAATCAATTGATGTTACTTGGTTGTAGGCCTTTATCAATTCAAAGCCAGATCTCGGAAGCTTATGAAACAGAATAGAATACACATTATCGGATCAAATCGCTTATTTTCACTGTTGTCATATAACATGTAGGCTTCAGCACAAAATCTGAAATTGAGGAAATGGTCGATACCTCGATAATACATGGTGCATATAAGATAACTGTCATAAACAGTTATTACCGTCATCGAAATCATGCGACTTATGCTTCCTTAATTGAACAGAATCAGTAGTTAAAGTTGTAGCATGAAAAAAGGTATTTGCCATTACAAACAGTATGAGTTGTAGATACAGTGTGTATTATTATGCACTATTATGAATGCAGTGTGCACATTTTTGATGTTCAACTAGAAATTGAGTTCTCACAGCAGAAAGAACATAGCTTAAATTTCATTGTACCTGATGAAAGGATTTGCACAGCTATAAATTTGAACAATTCATCAGTAATACAGCTAAAGATAAAAATGCATTTTCAGGATTTCACAAGTTTTGACAACAAAGGTCTGTCGTAGTTCATTGAATATCGAAAGAGAATGACAGCTATTAAGTCAATGCAAGACACCAACACCCTTGATTCCCCGACCGCACTCGCCTGACCTATGAATCGAACCGAAGTCCGCGGTGGAGACGAGCTCGCACCTTCTTCACTAGGCCACGCTGACGGTTCAAAAGGAATGCGAGTGAAGGCAGAAGTCATCTGTAAGTGATATCGACAGCATATTGTCCTATTATTATTGACAGAACGCTAACAGCGTTCATATTGTAGCGAGACAGCATATCAGAATGTCATACGACTACGTCACAGTGTAGATTGACAACAAAGGTCTGTCGTAGTTCATTGAATATCGACTTCATTGGGGAATCAAGGGTGTTGGTGTCTTGTATTGACTTAATAGCTGTCATTCTCTTTCGATATTCAATGAACTACGACAGACCTTTGTTGTCAATCTACACTGTGACGTAGTCGTATGACATTTTGATATGCTGTCTCGCTACAATATGAACGCTGTTAGCGTTCTGTCAATAATAATAGGACAATATGCTGTCGATATCACTTAGAGATGACTTCTGCCTTCACTCGCTTTCCGTTGGTACCGTCATCGTGTCCTAGTGAAGAAGGTGCGAGCTCGTCTCCACCGCGGACTTCGGTTCGATTCATAGGTCAGGCGAGTGCGGTCGGGGAATCAAGGGTGTCTTGTATTGACTTAATAGCTGTCGTTATCTTTCGATATTCATAAATTTTGTTAACAAAGCTACTACTAGTAAGGCACTCACTCTCCTTTTCAACTGCCTTTCTCCGGTCGAAAATCACATCCTGACTTATAAGGAAAGGTGTCTCCACGTCAGGGTCGCCATCAATAATTCTTTCAATTTCCTCGTGAAATTTTGGGGGTTCTGTTCTCTTCGCTCCAGTTCTTTTCTGTGAATCAAGCCATATCTTGTATTCGCGCTTTAAATATTGCCACTTCGACTTCCAACTTTTCTCGTCGAATGTTGATGACGTTTCATTTTTTATTCTTCCTGAAATAATCTTCCATTTTCTGCAATTTCTGCCGAATTCCATTGTCGGATTTTCAATATTCTGTTCGAAGCAAGCGTCTAACAATATGTGTGTCTCCTTATCTCCCCACTGGACTTTGCAACCTTTTGACTTTCGACTGATTCGGTAGGTCTGAAAATGAAGAAAAAGTTAAGTGAAACCTGGATATCAAGTTAAAATAGTTTTCGTGCAGAATGGTCTCCACATGGGCTTTTTTAAACTGTCCAATGAAAAGCTAGAAAACATAATTTCAATAACGGAAAGGATTTCAGCAACATCTAAAACCTAAATTTCTGAAATTTTGGTCGAAAACTCAGTAGCCGCTGAAAGTGTGAAAGTAGACCTATTTAGTCAGTGACTATAGACTTGCTGGTTAATATTTAACAAAAGAGAAGGTTTTTGGTTTTACTAAAGACGTTTCTGCTATCAAAATTATATTTCGCGACTTTCCCTTCGACTGTTTTAAAAAGACTATTTTGGAAATCACTTTCCACGAAGGGCAGTTTGACCTGGAAACCAAAACCTGTATATAAAATTCTTCCGTACTTTTTGGATAATGAAAAAGTGACACCCGGAGCGAATACAGAAAGAAGTTGGGTGGAGGAGCGACTGAAAATTGTTTTTGCATATTTGGATGCAGCTGTTGATTGACATTACATGGCACTAAATATAAAACTAACAACAACACACATGGCGGTTTTCAATAAGATAAGGACTTGCTTTAACTTGGTCATATCACTCACTTTCATCAGGTGCATCTGCCACTGAACTCCCCGTCAGTGCCACCAAAGTCGTATTCGTGTGGTTCATACATATGTTCACACTCCCGTCTTCACACAATACTATTGTGACTGCAAAAAAGGATTAACTCTTTACAGAATACCGTCAATCACCAAAAGCACTATGTCATCGTTTCGTACCTATGCCCCAATGTATTTTCAGTTCACTGATACTTAGCGTCTTGTCTTTAGATCGCACTTTTTCTCCCCCTTCCCTCCCAAATGCCGGAAAAGTTAGTGGTATATTTATTGCGCAATTCATAATGCCGACATGAGATTTTACGTCAATAGGATCGGTGGTTGCTGAGCAATGTGATATCGTATACTGGTGTGATATTTCAAAAAACGCAACTGCCTGAGTATGAGGATCAAAATCAAAGCGGGCAGCAGGTCGTGCCAACAGTGTCTGTACTGCATACGCAAATTATTGCATTTGCAGATGATTTCTCGTAGCTCACTTCTCGGCTCCAATCGCATCAAAGATAGCTTACACAACCTTCACACGTGGCTACTCGTTAAGGTAATCGAGACGAAGCATTAAGTAGAAGCGGCAGACCCCAAAATCGAGTGGCAATGAAGCTGTCAGGGGATGCAGTGATTGCGGAGAAAATCAATGCTGACAGCAAAACTTTAGACCACACAAAACGGGAAATTATCAGTCTCACTATAAACTCACTCACAACTATGAAATTGATGAGCCACGGTACGATTGCAATCGATGTGTGATAAATTTAATCATCTTTAAAACATCCATTTACTTACTTATCATTTTTCTGTTGCTGATATTTGTTAAATGTTAAGTAGGGGGCCTATATATTTTTGTCTATGTTCTTTATGTTTCATGTATATGAGTAAATTTGCTTCAGTTACTGGTAGCAATTGAATGGCCTTCACCACGGGATCTCTTTGTTTTTTGATGCGATTCATTTAAGTATCAGATTCCAGAGTTTTTCATTGTACGAGGCATGATCTACTGAAAAATGGAATCATAGGTAAGGTCAGCTATGTTTCAATGTGATATTTCCCTGATTATTTGACATTTTCGATGAATATACAACTGAAGTTTTGTATGCTGAACAAATACATCGCTTTTAAAGAAATTTCAAAAAAATTAATTCAATGTTGTGCACGTATCACGTGCAATCGGATTAAATAACTGCATCAGCGCACTATGACAAATTAAGCCTACTGAACAAAGCTTCATCCTATGTATGTTATTGATCGCCTTAATAAGGTTTGAGAGTGATAACTTGATCTAAATTCTTAAGTAA
>CAJQUW010014121.1:0-136855 GCA_907163375.1 Prostheceraeus crozeri | reverse complement strand
AAATAGTATCAAATAAAATTAAGATAGCTTACACTTCTGATACAGGGATAGCAATCGACTGCGATCCATGTGTAAAGAGCTTGTTAGACTACGGAAGAGAGAAGTGTGTTATGTTGCGTGTGGCGCGTGAGTGTCCTCCCATTTCATTCCATTCATTATTTTTCTTCCCCTCTGCATTCCATATCCGAGGATATGTGGCGGGCTTGGGACCGCTTTAGCTGCATTAGAAGGTTGGCCCTTAAAAGAGCCCATGGGTCGTTCTCCGTCCACCGACACTCCTCTCACTTCTGCAAAAACTCTGAAAGAAAAAGAATAGGAGATTAGATGAGCTACAAAAATGATCATGTTGAGGAAGCTTACTGGGAACTTTCTTCCGAACTTTTCGGACGACGAAGTCTTCAAGCTGGCCGGTAACGTCCATACTCATGTGGAGACATCGGACTCCGTCGCCCTCATAACACTGCTGTGTTACGTTGGGATCATCCGTGATGGTTGGGGCGTCGCACACATTGTTCTCAAAGAGGGGAAGATGGACTTCATACACTCTCCTTTTTCGACACTTCAAACGCTCATGCAGTCGCTCCACTTCACCCGTCAACCTCTTATTAATAACCTTCACCTCCTCCGTCTCCTTCACCACGCTTCGCATCCGCTCTATCTCTTCATCCTTCCTCGACACACTCGCCTGCAAACTCTCCACCAAACCTGCCTTCCTCATCAACTCGCTCCTTTCCGCCATCCATTCCTTCTCCTTCTTTCTCAAGCTCTCCAACTCTTCCCTTGTTGCCCTATACCCCTCAACCTTCACCTTCAGCTCTTCATTCTCCTTCAAAACTTTTCTATTATTACTTTCCAAAGCCATCACACGATCCTTCATTCTCACAAATACCTCCGTGTCATACGCCTCTTGCTGCCGTGGCGATGACGCTGCCATCGGCTTAGCCACTTCCTCCCCCTCCCACTCTTCCTTCAAATCCGCTATGTCCCCAAACAAATCTTCCATCACCGCATCCAAATCAACATCATCCTTCTTCTTCATATTCGCTCTCAACTCAACTTCCTCATTCGAACTCCCATCACTCGAACTCCCCTCACTCGCATTCCTCACCACTTTCTCCCCAATCACGTCCTGTATCGCTGCCACCGCCTTTGTCACCTCTTCCCTCTCCAACAACTCTCCTCAAACCATGCCTTGAACCCCTTCTCTCCGATGTTCCCACTCTCACACTGCAAATGCGCCTTCATAAATTCCTTCTCATCCCCCATCACACATTTCCGACAAAACACACACAACCTCAACATCACTTTCCTCTCATGGCCCATCGTCCCCTCTTTTTCTTTTAAATGTTTCTTGAGTTCGCTACCTCTAGCAATCTTGCCACAACTGCACTTCCCCACTAGCATCTTGGCGTTACTCGCTTTCGTCATGATAATTCTGTAAAGATAGAGTAAAATTTGATAGCAAGTGTTTATAGGATACTACTTGCTGATATGTATTGAAAGACTAAGTCACCAAACATTTGATAGCAAGTCAGCAACCGTTTGGGTGTTAAGCTCTTGAATCCGTTACAGGCATTACTCAGAGGGGATCTTATCCCAGCTCCAAGGCCTCGACCCACAAATCCAACCTCGATCGGACAGAGCGTGCGTCATATCACTGTGTTGGTATCCGGGCCCCAGTTTTGACATGAAAACCGGTGGAGTTATTTACAAGAGGAAACGACCCAAGTCACAGAGACTCATAAACGACTGCTTTTTATTCAAAAACTTTAATTATTATCATTAAATATGAATTTAAATTTTTCAGTATTTTAGTACTACTCATAAAACGTTTATAAATAGTCTGTCACCTTCAGCATAGCAAAAGCTGTCGAATGTTTTTTGAATCAAGTCTAAAGGACTTGTAGAAGCAAAGTTATAGCCGTTTGAAGATTTCGGCCTACTATCATCAAATGGTCAGTCATGCTATACTGACTAACCTATAAGTCTGACACCTTAGCTGATATCAGCAATGTAAAGTCAGAAGTCCGATATCGGACCTCAAGAGAAACGACTTACCTGTTGTCAGTTTCTCAACTTAGTGAAATTCCTCTCCCGATCCCGTTCTTATATACCCTGTGAATATGCAATCGATAAGAGGGGGGCGTCAGTGAAATTTCAAAATTTGATGAAAAATGTTTTGGTGACGGTCCCAGGTCGAAATTCCACACTTTGGAAAATTTTCAAATTTTTACCCATACAAAGCCACTCTGACACTTAGGATTTTTTCAGGTGAGCGAGCTCCGACCTAAAATCTTGTAACCGCTCTAACTTTTGAACGAAGACAGATAGGAACAAGCCGATTGTTTCACTGAATTTGTCTCACTCTTAGCTTTCAAACGAGCTATCGCACGACAAAATCCGTCCACTGGAAGCCAAAATCGAAGCAAGCTGTCCAGAGGGGGGGGACGTCAGTGAAATTTCAAAATTTGATGAAAAATGTTTTGGTGACGGTCCCAGGTCGAAATTCCACACTTTCGAAAATTTTCAAATTTTTACCCATACAAAGCCACTCTGACACTTAGGATTTTTTCAGGTGAGCGAGCTCCGACCTAAAATCTTGTAACCGCTCTAACTTTTGAATGAAGACAGATAGGAACAAGCCGATTGTTTCACTGAATTTGTCTCACTCTTAGCTTTCAAACGAGCTATCGCACGACAAAATCCGTCCACTGGAAGCCAAAATCGAAGCAAGCTGTCCAGAGGGGGGGGGACGTCAGTGAAATTTCAAAATTTGATGAAAAATGTTTTGGTGACGGTCCCAGGTCGAAATTCCACACTTTGGAAAATTTTCAAATTTTTACCCATACAAAGCCACTCTGACACTTAGGATTTTTTCAGGTGAGCGAGCTCCGACCTAAAATCTTGTAACCGCTCTAACTTTTGAATGAAGACAGATAGGAACAAGCCGATTGTTTCACTGAATTTGTCTCACTCTTAGCTTTCAAACGAGCTATCGCACGACAAAATCCGTCCACTGGAAGCCAAAATCGAAGCAAGCTGTCCAGAGGGGGGGGGACGTCAGTGAAATTTCAAAATTTGATGAAAAATGTTTTGGTGACGGTCCCAGGTCGAAATTCCACACTTAGGAAAATTTTCAAATTTTTACCCATACAAAGCCACTCTGACACTTAGGATTTTTTCAGGTGAGCGAGCTCCGACCTAAAATCTTGTAACCGCTCTAACTTTTGAATGAAGACAGATAGGAACAAGCCGATTGTTTCACTGAATTTGTCTCACTCTTAGCTTTCAAACGAGCTATCGCACGACAAAATCCGTCCACTGGAAGCCAAAATCGAAGCAAGCTGTCCAGAGGGGGGGGGACGTCAGCCGAAAATTTTTTCTCTCCGATTTCGCTGGAAACATCCTTCCTAACCCAAAATTTCACGTAGATTCCGAATCTGGCCTCCGTTTTCTCATCCGATGCTTCGTTTGGGCGCTACACACCAAAACGTCCCAAATTCTAACTCTGTCGTTTTTTCGAAAAATGTTGAAAATTTTTTCTCGCCGATTGCCTTGAAACTCACTATACAGATAAAGAATTTCACGCTGATTCCAAATCTGAAATCCGTTTTCCAATCCGATGCTTCGTTTTGAAGCTAGAGCCCAAAACGTCCCAAATTCTAACTCTGTCGTTTTTCACCAATGTCCCAAAATCTTAAATGGCGTCTCACATCTAAACGGAGACAGATAGGAACAAGCCGATTCTTTCACTGAATTTGTCTCACTCTTAGCTTTCAAACGAGCTATCGCACGACAAAATCCGTCCACTGGAAGCCAAAATCGAAGCAAGCTGTCCAGAGGGGGGGGGACGTCAGCCGAAAATTTTTTCTCTCCGATTTCGCTGGAAACATCCTTCCTAACCCAAAATTTCACGTAGATTCCGAATCTGGCCTCCGTTTTCTCATCCGATGCTTCGTTTGGGTGCTACACACCAAAACGTCCCAAATTCTAACTCTGTTAAAATTTTGAAGAAAAATTTTTTCTCGCCAATTGCCTTGAAACTCACCCTACCGATGCAGAATTTTACGCTGAATCCGAATCTGGCAGCCATTTCACCATCCACGACAACCTAGACGGTCGCCCACGTCAACCTAGACGGTCGCCCACGTCAACCTAGGCGGTCGGCCACGTCAACCTAGGCGGTCGGTCACGTCAACCCATACGAGACCAACACATCCGAGTCTCACACTCTGTCGTTGCAGAGGGGGGGGGGAGTCAGCGAACATGTTGTGAACCCACCTGGCCGGCACACCACGACAGACTCTGTCGTTCCAGAGGGGGGGGGGACTCAGACCCGAAGCACCACGGCGGCCGACCACGACACTCTGCCGTTCCAGAGGGGGGGGGCGCCGGTCGAGTGTTTGTCACTTGCTTACTACTAGTGTCGCACGTTTGTCCTTCCTGAATAACATGAATAATCATAAAAAATATTTCAGTTCATAAACCACTAGTTACAGGGCCTTAATTATGTGGTTCATATTTAGACCACCGAACCTAAAAGGGTTAAGCAATTATCATGCACTAGCTACGTAGCATATATTGAATTCTCAACACCAAATGATAGCACTTGGTGCAAGTATGTACTTGTATTTTTACTATTTATCCAAAAACATACATGTTTTGATATCGTGCAAAATGAGGGTGTAAATAGACATTTTTTATGAACTACCTTCTTTTACTTTGCATCTCGAACATTTGATATATTTCGACAAAACGTGGTTTGACTTGCTTCTACATGGCATTTTTAGATTACACTCCTTTAAATTCGTCTTGTTTGTACCTGTCGATAATTTCATTACGTACATTGTTCATGTACATGGCAGGGATGCGGAGTCGGAGTCCCGGAGTCCTGTCATTTTTGCTATAGTCGGAGTCCTGGAGTCCTATCAAATGATAGGACCCCAGCCGGCCCATAACTAGACCCAAAATATAATATAAACAAATTGTTTATCGTCGTGCATATAGCTGTCGCTGTCTGGATGTCAAGTTTCTCCGTCAAACAATAGTACAGAGACAGCAGTGCATGCAAAGCTTGCAATAAATGAGGAAATTAACCGTAATAGTAAAAAAGGATTGTATTTTCACTTGGTGATTTAGTAGAGAAGACAAGCCTTCCTAGCCTCGATCACACCTACGCACAAAGGGTCACATCGGAGACAAAAATGAAATACTAGTTTGTTTGAGAACATTACCTCTTGCCCTCACGTCAGTGGCGGCTCGTCCATTTGGGCAGGTGGGGCACTGCCGCACCTATTGAAATGTTGTCTTACTTAAATAACCAGCAACATCAGTAGTAGACTCCATTTCTTGATCATAAATTTCAACTATACTTCATGTACATCTATTCCATTTGCGCGACAGTGACACTAGCAGAATCCATCAATCGTTTTCAAGTCTGATGGGCGCGCCCAAGCATCGAGATTGAGATGACGTGAGAGTGGTTCATTTCACGATCTGAGCGAATAGACAGAATTAACACGCGATGAATGCGTCACAGAATGGGCACTCGAGAGGGAGCCCTAACGCTTCTGATTGGTTAACCGTCAATGCAAAGACAATGCATTGTGATTCCCTTTTTACTGAGTGAGGTGATGTGACGTTAGCACCATTGATCAGTCCATGAATAGACAAAATGTTGCTTCAACCGTGTAACTACAGTCCGTTTCATAAAAAGTGGATCATCCTAAAATGTGACTAAATAAAACATAAGTATGATACAGAAAGCATTTTTCATGTTATTTATGTCCCTAATATATTTAAATGTCCTTATATAATCTGATAAGCTATGATACAGTAACGGTTCTTAAGAAGCTAATATTTTGTGGCCCTACCCTTATTGTCAATGACATTACCAATTCGCCTAGGTATTGATTCGATGATAGCGTTGATTTTTGACTGATCTAACTTTCTCCACTCTCTTTTTAACAGTGACGTAAGTTGTGATACGCCATCTGTAGGTAGCAGTGAACGACGAACGTTACGTTCTAGAATACTCCATACATTTTCTATGGGATTCAGATCAGGAGAACGAGCTGGCCAAGATAATGTCCTAAGCCCTAATTGAGACTTGCATAAGTTGACTCTACTACTCCTGTGACACGTAGCATTATCATCCATAAATAACCAAGTCGATGGATCACCAAGTTGATCTGTAATTTGGCCAATGTTCATTCGTAAAAAATTCACATAGCGTTCAGAATTCATGGTTCTTTGCTGTATGTGAAGTAGTTCTAGCAAGGCTGACACTTTGCCTTTTGTGAATGCGATCTCGTTATTGTTCATTTGTGCTTTGTATTGTTTTCAACCGGTAAGAGATAGATTTCTAGCTGAAAGCAATCAGGAGTGCTGCCAACACCACCGCAACGAAGTCAGGAAGCTATGGAACATGAAGTCCAGTTAATCACATGTAGCAGTTACATTATTGTTGATGAATAATGGTGCTATACGGCTCTGATTGACCGATTTTCTTTATTTTTGTTTTGCTTGATAGCTTTTGGCTTGTAGAACAACATATTACATAACAAAGGAAACAAATGTAATTTTATAAGAGTGAGGTATGATTTTGTGTAACATTGCTAAAAATGAAGATCAAATTATCTACTACTTTTTTATCTATAACAGGAAAACAACTCAATATTCATGCTTGAAATTTCCAACAATGATATTAGTAAGTACAACTGATTTATCTTCCAAATTTCAGAGAAATTCGTTCAAGTTTGGCGGAGTTAGACAAAGTTGAAGTTAAGGCGATGTTTAAGGGTGATCCATTTTTTATGAAACAATCTGTAAATGCAGTGACATAGACTTACACATGTATAGCATGTTGCTAACATATTCTTCGCTTTTCATTTTTACAAAATAAGATCCCTTTAGACTAGATTTTTGATTATGTAAAAATTTCATGCTTATGCCCCACCTGGACCAAATGTCACGAGCCGCCACTGCCTCACGTTAAGCGTGTGTGATGGCTCCTCTAAAGTGCATATTAAAATCGAAAGTGTACTCATATTTTTTGAAGAAGGATGGGGGATTTTCCCACCTGATCACTAAAAATAGGTTCAGGTAAGCTTATAATGATCTATGATGTAGGTTGCCAGTTTATTTCAAAGAACTAGGCTCTATATACTTGCCACCCGGAGTCGGAGTCCTATCAACCCCCATAGCCGGAGTCGGTGATAGGACTCTGGTGCACGCTACATAGCTTTCAAACGAGTAAATTAGTTTCCCACATCATAACTATTAGTAGGCCTTGACCACGTTAATGTAGCTTTAGTACTGCAGTCTTTTAAATTGCAGATACACTATTTTACACTACAAAATGTTTCGCCGTTGAGGCCACTTTACTTGCAACTGTAATCAAAAGTAGTCTATGAAGTAGTTTCCACATCTTTTATGAATCGATAATTCAAAATACATATCATTTCCGTGAAAATAATTCTCTGATTCTAAGTACAGCTTAGTATGATAAAGATTTTTTAAAGAAGATTGAATCCATTCTAAGAGATTTGCCATGCAATTTGACAAACACTAATTATTTACTACATGATTACTTTGATAATCTAATGAAATTCCTCCTTGTTCTTCGGTTCATGTCCTGCATCACCGAATTGTTAAAATCAGAGGCTTTGATATAGTTTCTGTTTTGACCCACCATCCGCTTTCATTTTCGGCGATGGATGTTTCCATTACTTTAACTATTGAATTTGCATTCACTTTTCATGTCACATGATCGGTGTAGTTTCACAAAATAGTTCTGTGTTCATTTTTCAAAAATGTGAAAGAGAATTGCTACTGCGCTCTAACTAATCGCCTAAGGAGTCTAAGCATGAGAGTTTAGTTCAGAGAAACATCTGTAGAATAACATACACCTACGTGGATGTAGCACAAGCAGGCAGGTAGGTTGTATCTTGTGACTATATATTCACAGATAGGATTTATCTACATCTTTTTTAAATCCTCACAGCATAATTTTTTTGTTTTTAGTAGGCCTCCATGATTATAACCAACTGTGACTGCTAATTCAACTGATTGAATTAAAACAATTAAACTCTAACCAATCCAATCCACTTTGAAGGCATGCTAGAATTTTGTAATAAAACCATAATTAGATAGCAAGAACTGGACTTACACCATGTCAGACATGGATCAACAAAGTCTTTCGGTTAATGCATCCTGCGTTTTGTTGATTTTACATTGATAGTAATAGTTCATCCAAACAGTCATACAAAAATACGCGGTCTTAAAAGTGCATGAAACAAGCACAATGCGTCTCTCATGTGTATTTTGTCAATTCACAAAAGTTTTAGTCTTCGACACTTCTTTTTCTATGTCACATTTTTATCGCTTAGTTCATCCGGTCCTTCGATTGCAGCCATTATTAGATGACTGAGGGAAGCAGGAGATAACTTGCTACGTAACTTATTGTGGATGAGATTCATGGCAATAAATGATCGCTCCACTTTGTCTGAGAACCTTTGTCTGTGAATTCGAGATATAAAAGGTGTTGACTTAACTGATAATGCCAACTACCGTGACTCGATGCAAAATAGGCTGGGATAATAAGGAATATAAATGAAAAATTCGAATGGCTTGCTAGATAGCACACGGAAAAATAAGTTAGTTTTGTCCGAGGAATTTTATTTCCATGTTATACAATATACAGTATACACGAATACCTAAAAATTAACAAAATCTTAATAACAGCTTACAGGAAATTTACAGGCTGGCAAAGTGGAGCTCTTCTCCACCTATGCCTGATTCCAGTCTAGAGATGAAGGCATGAGTGTTTGATCTCATCAGGCTAAACAAAAGTTTTCTTGTTATGGCGATTTACACTCGCTAAAACGGATGCCTTTCTGGATAGCCAGTCTTGTGGCTATCCGTTCTAGGACTGGAGCAGCCTCACTTCCCAAATCCCCATAGGTGCTCATGACGAACGGAACGCACTGCTATCTTAATTCTCGGCACTTGGGATCATTTTGGATGTGCTTCCGCCGCTCAGGCGCAACCAGTGTCGACTCCTCCGAGGTACTCGCTTCAGAAACATTCAGATTATTTAGCGGGTGTACCACAGTGAAGTCTAAGGCACCGGGGCGACCAAGGCACCAATCCGGCAGGAGCACGTCAGCTGGCCTCGTATTTTCTGCCACAGAACCACAACCAGAGCCTTTTCAATTTGGGGGCGCAAATTCGCAGAAAAATGTCCAAGGGAGAGATTTGTGTTTTCAGGGGGGCATCCCTCCTTCCTGAAATACCCCCGTAGATTCTTTACTATCTACGAAGCACTGGCAAGTATGACATTTTTAAAGAAACCAGCCTGGTCGCTGAAAAGTAAACAACGATAGGGGCCGACTCCGATCTCGGACCCGCCATGAATCTGTTCCACATCTAATATAGATCCTTCTCATATATTAAGAAAATTAAGGATCAGAGTCTAACTCATCATAAATCGGTTGCTTTTGGCGATGAATAATTGCTGCATTGTTGATAAATGTCATGGAAATGCCGACCTTTCCTCTTTCAACATATGCTGTGATTCTCTTGTGAAATTTATTTCTCAAAGATTGAAATGTAGGAGTTCTGAAAGGAGGTAACTAAGTTCATCATGATTACATTTTTGTTTGTGTCGATTAAACTTCATCACTATAGAAATATCTGAAAAATAAAATGACAAAACTTCTAGATTGACTAAGTAACGAAAATTACATTAGAACGCATCCTATTTGTTTCCATAGCAATACGAAGCAAGGGTGCGGCACTCGGAAGAGGTAATACACTCATGAATTCACAATGCACTCATGATAGCGATTCAATTTTTTGTTCTTTTGATAAACTTGCGACTGTTTGTATCTGTTGTGTCATTCATATGTTGATTTGATCAACTTATAAATTGCCTTTCGTGATAATTTCTAAACTTGAAAACTCATTCTATGATAACCAATGACTAAAGATATGATTTGTCGGTAGGGCTGTAATGTAAGTCTTTTATAAATTGCTTCTAAAAATACAAGAAATGCTTTTACTCTCTCAAATTGTGACATGCACTGTTGATGGCATACAAATAATGCAGCAGATAAATATGATTATCAGATGAGCATAAATAATGAAAATCTTTACCCTCTGTAGTTTTTCCTTCCAACGTATTGTATTTTTACATATAAAAATGAGAAAAGTACGGTGCAAGACGTTAACGTTTCACACGTGAAATATTGTGCTTTTATCGTCAAGGCCTTAATGAATTTAATTGATTTTGATATGCGTTCTCTCAATATTTATGTGATGCTGTCATTGAAATAACACGGGTAAAATATTTGCTAAAATATATAGGCTTGTATAATGTGCCCATCTGACTCCTCTGTGGACAACCTCATGTCAGAAAATGCATGGAAGCAAAAGCAGTTCTTGTGGGATAATTTATAAAAGTCTGGATGGCAAATCGTTGATATTTTCTCCTCTGTAGACAATTTAGTTTGAAGGCTTTTTATATGTCGGATGAAAATGTACTTTTTCTTATCGGAGTTTATGCATGTTGTCATGAAATCAATATCTATGACTACAAATTTTTTCCACTTCGATAGAATAGATTTACGGCAATAGTTCAACACACTTTTCTTGTAAATTTCGCATACCTTGATTACCTTGCAATTTCATGTGCCCCATGTTAATATGCTACTTGTGAATGCACTGTATTTTTGAAAACTCTGAGTTCAAACTTAGGTTTATTCAAAATATTCTTGTTTAATTCCCTATCATTTGTTTATAAGTCTCTAGCGTCTCTCTTTCATTCTAAAATGCAAAATATCCATAACTACTTGCCTTATGTCCTGATACATTTCATTCTTGCTGGCTGAAGTCAGCATGATTTCCGCCGATGAAATTGCGCAGACACTACTTTTGTCCATTTCCTCTACAATACACCTTTTCCCATCAAATTGCGATCAGTCAACCTCTGACTAATGTAATCAAATTCAAGAGGTAGAATGCCAATGTGAAAATTCAAATATCACCAAGTTTATACCAACTGTATGTAAATACCGCTACTTCGATTTCCTGCATGTTTAAAACTTGCATCAATTTTGGCTTTGGATGGCATTGTTTCTCAATACTACAGAATTGTTTTGCCAACTTTATTTATCTTAATGTGTGTTTTCAACGATGTGACGACTAACTAGATGGAAAATGCTCTAAATTTTATTCGAATTTTCACCTTGTACGGCGATATTTTTATCCAAACATAAAATATAATAATGAAGTGTGGAAATTATATATCAGACAATTAAGATTTAAAATGCCATACTTTTCATCATGACATTAAATAAGAGAAGAAAATATCAAGATCTGTTCATCAAAAAAGGCGGAGCAAAAGTGCATGCATAAGTCAAAAGTAAGGGAATAGGAACTAAACTTATAAAAACAAAAACATATATTTTCTGACACAGAAAACACATCGATAACATTCGGTACCCCGTGAACAACATTTAACCATTAAAGCATTGAAACCTAAATTTTCATAGTTTGCTAAAATGAGATGAAGAAAATGTGTCTGATGAAAAAATAGACTGACGCTGAAAGTTTATTTTTTGACTCCAATTAATCTCTGTCGACTTCATGAAGCCATCTTCAGAGAGCTTGAGCATTAGTTTTCATGAGTAATTTATTTGTTATAAAACTCAAGCCTTAGAAAATGGCATTTAGAGGAGTACCTACTTGAAAATCCGACTTTGATGCCAAAAAAGTACACAGAAGCACAATCTTTTAACAATATAAATTAACAACAGTGATGAGTGTGTGATTTTTGAATTGATTATTAATTCATTTTATCTTTAGAATTAAATTTCTATACATCCTATTCAAAGTGTGTGCTTTCTTGAGAGGATCGCATTAATTATAAAATTTTGGTTAATCTTCAACATTGCAACTTGAGCTGACTCATCCATAGAGCACGTATATTGTAGGTACAGTGTCGACTCAAAACTATCAGCATGCAGTAATAATTTTTATATCAAAATATTCAGTTTTTTGCCGAAATTGCGCTCCTGTGGTAAAAAAATTTGACAGTTTTTTTAAGAAGCTAAATTTTTGCAAATTATTCCTGTGTTTATATACTAGCGACGTGAACCCACTATATAAGTAGTATGAAACCTATTAGATATATCAAATATATCTATTTTAATATCTAAAAAATATAATATATCAAATATCAAATTATATATATATCAAAAGGAATGAACATTTACTAACAGATATCCTAATTAGCGGAAATTAAGCTAATTTCTGTGATTTAAGTAAATATCACATGAACGATTACAATTGCTTTCGGTCATGAGTGAGTTTTTAACAAATGAAGATCTGCCACTCCCTCCTCGAACTCGGTGACAACTTTCGACTGTAAAAGTAACATTTAGAACTAATAAAGATTAACAGCATTAACATCATCTGTGTTCAACTTTTCATGATCTACATGACATCGATTGACTGGTCCTATCTAGCAAGTTGTCAGCATTCAAACTTGCTTAGAAAACTTTTTTGCACATATTTTATAAATTTCTCTTAGACTGTGTCATTGCACTGTGGTCATCCCCCTGCTAATGTAAAAACTATCAAATATTGCAGAGATGTAATCAGTCTCCGGTTTGTGTCGGTCCGGTTTTGTCTGCACAGGTTACATCTCTGAAAAACTGATGGTAGCACAGCCATCGTTCAATGCATGTCAATCAGCACTTGATCTACACGCTGGATTGAATTTTCACGCTTCAGCATTTGGCAAATTTAGTTGAATGTTTTCTACTTTATCGTAATCTTTATGTCGTAAATTAATCAACAACTATCCGCAAACCAACAATTTTTGCAGATGGTGTTCCGCATTGAGCATATGTGTGGTTGTGAGGTACGCCTAAGTGATAGATCTTTCTTTTCTTCTTTACTCATTTTAATCGACACTTTTATGACTAGATTTAAGACACATATTATATGAGGGATATTTCACTCAGGTGTCATGAGGGCAGAGGAACAACCAATGCTGTCATCGCACCTGACTCATATGGCTTGCTTGACTATAGAAAACCGATTTGTTGCTTGGCGTAAGTTAGTGGGACAAAAATAGCAGCAGCTGTTTGTTGCTGGTAATTTCAGCTGCGCAGTCAGACACATAGATAGAGATGTAGGGTGGGTTGTTCAATCGAATTTTGCATTGTAGACTTTACGACGCGTAGTAAACGTTAGTCATCGATTAACTTACTTACCGCTTGAACAACAGAAAGTCGGTTAGTACGTTGCGACTTACTTACTGGCTGGTTTACTTCTGGATTGAACAACCCACCCGTAGATGTATGTCAATGCTGCTAGATCCATGGAGATCAGATATCTATGCTATTGTCCTCTCTTGTCTAGAGAGGACAATAGATGACTAAGATGGCACCAGACTGGACTCTGACAGCGGGTCTAGTTCAGGACTTCTCTGTCTTAAAATTGAGATAACTTCTGATGTGAATGTCGCATGACCTACATTTTTCATGCAGAATAAGACCCAAATTAGATATTTCACTTGTTTGAATATGAATGAAATTGGACCGTCAACAAAGCCTGTTAGACATGAAAGACATGAAAGAAAATAATAAAATTTGATCCTGTACCCACAGACTTATGATTCATGTTTCTATTTTTTGCATGATTGATCTTCATAATCCATTGCAAACGATCCTGAGCAGAGTGATGTTCCAACAAGCTTCCAGACGATTCTATAGGTGATTTTGTGATTTCAACTTTATTGATCGGCCATGTCAGTGATTTTCAGATATTGATAATCGTTTCGAATGAATCATCTTTCATGTTATCAGGACAGATAACATTTTGTGCTATTCGATAGACTTTCCGTGACTTACCGTCCACAATTATCACTGCAGTTGTAAAAATTACAATCATTTCAAGTACAATTTATTGATAACGTCAATGAGAGATGTTGCATATTGTTGTTGCATACGTGCAATGTAAGTAATTATTTAGTATTGAAAGTCTTCCTTCTTATGGATCCGCAGACAGAACTGCAAACTATAATACGCTAAATGACATATTCACAAATGACTCTACTTTCAATTTATTTTGTCTCCGTTATGTTGGAGATTTTTCATGTCCGCTCTAGAAAACATAGATATCTAACAGTCCGACCTCTATGGCTAAGTCTTAAGAATTATCAAATTACTGGAATTTTCCACAGTTGCAAATCCTTGTCATAAGGCGATGCATTATCGGTTAATTTATCAAGACGTGTTTGCATTTACAGAGAAATTGCATATCAACCTTGAATCTTTGCAAAGTAGGTTACACCGACAGGGTTCCGGTAGGCCTATTCATGAACTTCTAGATAATAGTATATACATATATGTATGCATATATATGCATAGTATGTATATGCATGTATATATGCACAGGAAACTCCATACGTTTCAAGCCATAAATTTCGACTCATCAGTCATTGACAACACCTGAAACAATAAAATCAAATATCACGGCCAATGTAAGTTTCATGCTTTAGATTTCCTATTTCGCGCATGTAAATGCTGATATCCGCCCTCCAGATGTATGGAGTTTCCTGTGCAGTATCTTGAAGTTCATGACCTACCTAATCATTGCCAACCACTGGAAGCCGCAATCGTCCAGGTCCTGTTGCCATGACACCGCATGTCCACACTGAAGCCCTGTTTTCAAGCATTATTCTGAACTGAACTGACGAATTTCTACGGTCAGTTTCAACATTCTAAATTTGACAGGCTTTGTTCTAAATATTTAACAAGTCATTCAGTGAATGATAGTTATCATTATGACGACGATTATTCGATTAAAATAGTGAAGAACTTTTTACATAGGCAAGAGGTCAGTAGGGTGTCGCAGTGTCAATCACCGTATTCAATGAATGAGAATAATATGAATGAAAATATTTCATACTTAGATACAATAGATGGATGATAACGCATCGCCTATGGTTTCTTATTAATCTGTTTTGAATCCCCTGTCAATAGCCTATGATTTATCTAATTTATTGCTATCTTGCCATCAAAGCTTTTTAATGCCATACCATTTGTCTAAATACAAATAAGTGTAATGTGGAATATCAATTTCTAATGACTACGAAAGACTTCAACTAGTCCCAAAAGCAATTGGCAATTGATTTCCATAATAAAAAGCTGTGCTGCCGCAGAGTTGCAAACTGAAGCGGTGTTTTTCTGACATCGGTTTTCAAAAAACCTAAGCAATATTTGATGAAAGATTTGATATTGATATTATGGAAAAATTGATTGAAATACCGAAACGACGCAATAATGTGATGGAAGAGAAAAATCTCGATTTCTATTGGAAATGATGAGTTTCGCTAACTTTGTCGCGATTTGATAACGTAAAGATATCAGGAGCATATATCACTCCTTATTCAAATACCGAATGTGCTTGCTGAGATAATCGAATCGTTGAGCGTGTTAAAACCCATTACCTGCCATTTTCCACTTCGGGAACAAAAGTATTCTTTTTCATTTTCTTCTGCAAACGTTGTGGACTACTTTATTTCTTTATAGTATGCTTTTATAAGACTTAACATGACTGCTTTTCTTTGTTTATGTTTTAGAATTGCAGTTTCGGTTTTCGAATTCGTCATTTTGAAAACGAAAATTGAGTTTTTTGACAATTCTACATAGTACATGTAGATTGACTATGATGAATAGCCATTTTATTTTTGTCAACTCGTTTTATTTGGATTATTCTAAGATTCTATTGAACAAATTTAAAAAGATCAAACCACTCCAGTTGAAAATCTGACTGTGTCAGCACCGTCCAAGCCCCCCGGTAAGGGGGAGTAATGACATAATTAAACCATCACTTTATTGCTTTGTATTATTTCAAAATCAGAAATGGAACTTGACGTTTTTAAAGGAATGAATTCATTTAAAGTGGATGAAGCCATTTGATCGTGAAAGTTGAAATGTGCTCATCAGGATCACTGTCAATTACATCTCACTTTCATAGACCTGTCAGTAACGGAAGAATGTCGATACTACTTAGATCATTCATTCTTTTCTTCATTTCCCCATCGATTATTGGTTTATACGGATTTTAATTTCCCCTGTTCATACAACAAGTCGGTTGCTAAACATATAGCTGAGCGCTCCTGTATTTTATTACGAGAAGTAGTCCTAGACATATAGGCCTGCCATAAAGCAAAGAAGATAATTTGGTTTAGCAGGTTATCCGGTTTACTGAATGGCATTATTGGAACTTAAGGTTAAAAAATGATTGGCATGCTGCAATGGAACATGTTTCCTTACTGAATTCATGATATTTAGCATCAGTTAATTTACTCATTAAGATTCATTCATAAGAAATTGTTCATTTTTAGTTCATTCATTTTCTGTATATTATTTCATATTCCAGAAAATTTCATATTTTAGCGGTATTCTGAGAGATATCAGCTGCGTCAACTGTTCCGATTGTATGTCAAAATATTTAAATCATTTCATGATGCCAGGAATTTCTGATGATTGGCTTAACTGGTTTCTCGTTTGTTTAATGCCAAAAACCTAGAGCTGAGCTGCACCATTTATGTAGATAAGAATCTTTTAAAAGCATTATGAATCTCAGATGAAGCGGTGTATTTTTTGTAAGCTTGTTTACTTACAAGAGTTTGCTCTTTAACACTTTTGCATGGTTTTGCACTATTGCCCATTGAAAGCATTGTCTCATTCTTAACAAAATGTTTTGTTGTTAGAGTTAATCTCAATTTAGATGCAAAGGAAATCGGATGATGAGATCCTTCATGGATAAATCCTGTTATCTAAAAGTCAAATTCTTGTAATGAGACTATATCAATACAGGTTAAAACTCAACATGATAATCAGTATCCTTACACACCCTGATCCAAGAACAACAATGTGTGGGAATCCTACTCAGGTTATCATGAAATGGTTTGCAGACAATCTTCGTATTTGAAAACATTTTGTCGAGGTCTTTCTTTGATGCAATTCTAATTTTGATTTTTTTGACTCTTTAAATTTTCAGAAATTAAGAATTTGGGGAGCTGTCCATGAAAAACATTGACTTCAGTGTTTGGCAGCTATTGATATGTCATATCTCACTGTATGGTGCAACATACATGTAAATGATTTTGCAGCGAACCTATCTCGTGCATCAACAAAAATGCACATGAATTGCAAGTCAACTTCAATTATGGATCAAAGCTATTTCTTATCTGCAGCTTTGCTCATGAGCGAAAAATGCTTTATTCAAAATTCCACATTTATGAAAAATAATTCATGAAAATAATACGCATAATAATGCATTTTTGTAATAATTGTATTGTAATATAATATACTAATGTATCACGTCTATTTTCGTAAATTGTATCTGATAAGGATACTTGGTTTCTTAACGCGTTCTTAGCACCGCATTGAACGTACCTGAATGTAGTCAAGGCTTGGAGTGGTAACTCATTGAATTATCATTGCTGTGATTTCTGATAAATATCGATTAAAATGTTTTAATAACAAAGAATATCATTCCCTTTATCTAACTATTAATCCTGCTATGTTTTGTTCCTAGACATTTTTGGCCTGAAGGCTGCTATACAAAGGGAATGCACTCAGTTACTAATAAATTAAATTCAACATCCGCGGCTTCCTACAATAGGAGCCACGCACATCTTTAGCATCAATAAGCAGAAGTATTGATAATTAAAATAAACAATCAGTTTAATTAAATAAGTCACCACCGGTGACTCTTTTAGATGAATTATTTAGATGCCCCGCAATTCGGTTTTCAGTCATTGGTGGTTGCTCGCAGATACTACAAGTACTCCAAATTAATTTACAACTGCATCCAGTATGCATGTCATCGTTTCAAGAGTGAACATTGCACCAGACCGGTTATCGTGAAGAAAGACGTCTACTCACTACCAACGTTAATGCTGAGTGCTGAACAAGATAGCGCTTGGTAGCGTTATTCAACAAATCGTATAAACAGGCATAGATAAAAAGTATAACTCCTAATGAATTATAACCTCTAATGATTCAAATAATTTCGCGATGCTGAGATTTAAAAACTGCACTTTCCAATTCTTAATAAGCATCTAACAATTTTCCTAAGTTTCTTTAATTGTTAATGCACGTGTTGCAAGTTCCCAAATACTTGTTGTACGACAGATTGTATCAGACCACGAATGTCAAACTCTAATGATACGGAGATATCATTGAGGACATCCACAAGTGATGAGCTACAACGGATTAGATTATTATCGCTCTGATTAAGAAAAACAAAGTCGAAACATGCAAACAGTGCTATCAAAGACTTGACCGAATTTTACCGCTCCTAGCTTTGGTTACAGTACAGAAACATAGTTGAGTATTATTAAAATGTTGTAATGCTGATTAAGGTAAGACTATTTTGTGGAAATAATTATAATTTCATCCTCTTCTGCAGGCGGCCCTGAAATCCTTGCTGAACACTGTCCGAAGCATCAAGGAAGAGTTAGCGCGTGCCGAAGACTCAAGTATCTCTTCAATTCCTCCATTATCACCTTCAGCTCTTCAGCCACCAACGCCAGTCTCACCCTACTCTCCATATGCGGACCCTCTGTCCGGTCTGCGCTCTCCGATCCGCTCCGCAAGTCCAACGCGCTATCGCAATCCTGAAATGGAGTCGGTACGCCGCAGTGGGCCTGTTGGCTCTTCACCTAGCCCACTACGTCGATATCCCGATCCTCTTGAGTCGTCGGGTGATTTCGACGACGAATTCGCACCTCCAAGTGAGAGAGGACGTCCAGGACCTGTTGGCCGCTCCCCGTCTCGCTCAGTCACCTTTTCTCCGCCAGTAAGAGGATCTCCTGCCAGCGGCGCACTGTCGCCCGAACCCTACGAGAATCCAATCCCTAGAGAAAACCGTGGTGTTCACAACCGGTACGGGCTCGAACCCGACGCCTTTGCACAGTACATTCCCACCAAACCGCATTGGAGAGGTGAAGCTCCGATTCCTAGCAATGGCTATGGACCTCCAGCCTCCCCCGCGCCTCCTTCCACCCGCTCACAAAGTCCTCCCGTCCGGCGAAAACGTCCGCCCTCTACTCCCGTCCAAGTGAACGACTTTGTACGAGATTACGACAGCATGCTGCACGACCAGGGCAACGCGAAAAGTCGCAATCGGTCGGGCAGATCTGGGAGAAGTCAATATCGTTGACATTCCATGAGCTAATGTCTCTAAAACATTTAGCGAATCTGTGATATTTGTGACTGAAATCCTATGTTCGTGCTAACAACCGTCCTCTAACACTAATGCTGTTGACTTTTGAGTTACCGTTTTGCTGATCAACAACTCGGGCTGTTGATTACTTTTTGCTCTGATTTCGCAGTTCTCTTTTCATAATAATGGCCTGGTTAAGGCAAGAGACGGAACTGAAGTCTCCTTCATTGCGAATTTCGTCATTCATTCGATCAAGTTTGGTCGGTCTTCCTATTGTTTTATCATATCGTGTGTAAGGAGAATGAACTTCGTCTTTTGCCATTCCATTTCTTTCTATTGCTGCTGTTATTGTTTCAAGCAATTACTCATGCATATTCTATTAAGGATCAGAAACGAATCCCGATATCCTTGCCACATCACTCAGAGACACAGGTAGTCCCACACGAAAGCAGATATTCAAACAGATTTGTGGCGCGTGTGTACGAAGTAGTTATGTATGTTTCTATTTCCCTGTTTACGCTGGTCGTAATTTGTTCGTACAGAAACGCCCTAATCCATCCACCTTTCCATTTCTCCGATGTCCTAATCTAGAATCATGGATCCTGCCTCCTCAGATCTCATTGTATAATCTTAAACAGACATATCAATGTTATTCACTGTATGAACAAATAGAGATATTATTCTTTACATTTTGATTGCTGTTTTCCTTATAGTCTACTTAATGAAAAACTCAATGAATGAAGAGAACTGTGACTAGAAAATGAACCGAGAGCTTTGCAGTTGTTTGACATTATTGTTGCAAATAAATTGCGCGCATTAGAGAAATTAGAACTTGACACTGAGATTTACAGATTCGTCTCCTTGTTGACGTACTTTGATTTGCTTAAATGTAGAGCAACTTTTAGTATTTTCTAATTATTATTAGTATTTAATTAAATATTCGAGACCATCAACTTTTTACAATTGGTGTCAGATCTATTGATACTGAAATAGTCATGCTATGGGAAATTACTTTCGAATGCTGAATGGGCAAAAATGGGTTGGGCTAAACAGCTAAAACGAATGAACATCAATGCAAAAAAATCTGCCGAAAGCAACCTTTCGACAGTCCTACTGCTAAGTAATCGCTCGTAAATTGCGATACTGGCTTTGTGTACATATTCCATCATTTAATAATTTTGCCACAAAAGTGCTAACTTTCCCATTTTCATTATCTGTTCAAAAATCGTTGATTTTCTGGGATAATGATAACATCGAATATAGTAATACATAGCATACATGTAGATACATGAGCGTATATGATAATAATACCGAATACCAATCACATATTAAAACAGCCAATGACCCGAAGTTCAAAATATTTGCTAAAAGTTGTTATAACGGGGAAAATGAGATGTAATTGTGTCCTTTGTGACCATATCATCCTGCTTATATCTTTAACTTAATGATAATTTGACGAAGTTTCTACCTCCTGGGAGGTACCCCTTATCAAATGCGTTAGTGCTAGGAAAGGGCTACACCTATGAATTTGTCATTGTAGGGAACCCAGAACATGATCCAAAATTACTGAAAAAATGTGTAGCCATTTTACATCATTTCGTTTTCATAGTGATACACTCCGGGGGAAATGAAGTTTTGAAAAACAGCAAAAATTGACTTATTGCCTTCTAATTCAGATAATGAAAAAACTATCTTCGCCACTTTTGGCTCCTCTACCTATTTCAACTTTTATCAAGCTCAGAGAGATCCCGATACTTGGACACTCACACTTCTTATATATTTCAATCATGAAGATTGTATGAATGCTACCTCTTTGGAGGTAGTTTTGATTTTCATAAATGGCGGAAAATATGTGTGCTCTTCCATTAAATTTAGAAAGTATGTATCTTAACCACCTATTTCATTGCAAGTATATGGCCTACATCGCATATACCAAGAAAATGAGATGAATTTAACCTTATACATATAATCATATTACTATTTCTATCCTAAGAGGAAAATCCATAATAGAATTGACGACAAGACTTAATTATCAAGAAACGGGAAAATTTTATTCTTTTAACTGAAGGAGAGGTAAAAAGTGAGCCACTCCTAACTTTAGAAGTTAAATACAAATTCATTTAATAAATAGCAGTTTACCCTCAAGTTCATATGAATTCAGTTTATAACACTGAAAATCAAAATTGAAATATGCCTCCTTGGAGGCATTTCTTTAAAATATTCTGTTACGTATTTTCGATTCTCCCACCGACGCCCGAGTGATGTTGCGCGGTTTCTGTTATTATTTACACCACCATTGTATACTACATTGAGAACGAGTATTGATGCCGAAACGAATGCATGTATAATGTCTTAAAATATGATCAGCATAGTACACAGTAGAAGTGGGTTCAAAAACATTAACGCAACGCCTTGGCAGTCGAGGAGAGAATGACCAAATAAAGTTCATGATTGGCAATCATATCTCCCGGCGCCAGGGTGGCGGGCGTTTGACAGCTACAAGAAAGCGATACTTTTCACACTGTGAAGTCTTGAAGCAAGTGAATGGGCTAGCTTATCAAAACAAATACAGCCCTACGAGGTTCTCAAGTGGCACTCGAGACATGGATGCTCGAGAAAACATAAAAATGAAAGGCTGTTAAACGACAAGATAAATTGCCTACTGTAATTAACATCCCAACCCCTTAAATTCACCTGGAATTTACATCATACATCAAAAGGAAACACAAAGGAGACACTGAGTTTTAAATTGCGCGTGCACTAAACAGTCACCAATACGCAATGTAGAAAGTTCGACAAATCTGTGTCGTCTAAATAATAGTTTCACTGAGAGCTGAAAAGTCTGAAACATTTTCGTAACAAACGAAATTGAATATGATTATCCACATTGATGTACATTTAAATGACAATGAATGATGATGATTATTCAATACTACAAATGATATACCAGCCAGCCATAATGTACACGAGCATAAATCGTAAAATTCATAAAATATAAGCCATCAGCTGATTATAGACAGTAGCATATACAGTGTATGGAGTCCAGCTTATACGTAGAATATAAATGTAAAATGTCACACGAATATCAAAACATCGTAAACGATAAAGTCAAGAATTGAATCATATTCAAGTAATTGGAACAAAGGATTATAATATATGTCGATAGAGAAATCAGTCATGTACTGATTATTTGATCGTCAGTCATTTATGAACTACGTATGAAATAGCATCCCATACATAAGCTACCTTACAAATTGTACGTAATGAGGGTCAGTGTATAGAAGGCAGTAACGAAACGATTTTTGTAATGGGCCTTTCGAAACACGAATCCTTTGTCTTCAGTTTGACAACGCGAACAAGTCCATCTTCGCTAGGTTTTACTTCAATGATCCGAGCCATGCGCCAGTAATTGCGAGGAGCGTTTGGATCAACCATAAGAACAAGATCTCCTACCTTATGCGACTGCTTTGGATTTATCCATTTGCTTCGCAATTGAAGTAACGGCAGGTATTCCCGTTTCCAACGACTCCAGAATACATTTGACAAGTATTGTACTTGTCTCCATCGCCGCTTTGAGTAATTATCTGCATTTGAGAATGTACCAGGAGGATACAAAGTTGTCGATTTCAAGAGTATAACATGGTTGGGTGTGATTGCATTGAAATCATCTGGATCCGTTGATACAGGCGTGAGGGGGCGACTATTCAGAATAGATTCTACTTCACAGAAAAGCGTAGTCAGATTGTCATCTTTCAATCGAAGTCTTTGTTCGAGCAGAAGACCGTGCAAAACCTTTCTAATTGTTCGTATCTCTCTTTCCCAAACACCTCCGTGGTGCGATGCGAGCGGAGTATTATACATCCAATCTATGTTTTTCTTTCGAAGATTGTCGGCGACCGCTTTGTTCCATTCACTAAGTGACCTTTTGAGTTCCATTTGTCCTCCAATGAAATTTGTGCCATTGTCCGTCCTGATCGACTTGACTTCTCCCTTCGACTGAGAAATCTTCTGAGGCAATTAAGAAACGAATTGACATCTAGACCGTATGCCATTTCTAGATGTGCCGCTCTACTGCGGAAACAAGTGAAAATTACTCCATATCGCTTCTCATTTTTTCGTCCGTTGATTACGTGGAAGGGTCCGAAGAAATCGATTCCAATGTCTGTAAAGGGAGCCTCATCTCCTTCCATTCTTTCATTTGGTAACACGGACATCTTTTGTTGTGATACTTTCCCTTGAATTTTTCTACAAATTACACAACGATTCGTTATTTTTCGTACTGAAGTCGTTCCGTTTACAGGCCAAAATTTTTCTCTTATTCTTCCCAATGTTGATGCTTGCCCAAGGTGTCAAACTGAAGAATGATAATGATATATTATCGATTCAGTTAGCTTGTGATTCTTTGGTAAGATAATTGGATGCTTTATTGCAAGTGTCGTATTTGATCTTTGTAGTCTTCCACCAACTCGGAGAATACCATTACTGTCAAGGAATGGGCTTAACTTTCGAATTGCACTGCTTTTGCAAATAAGGTCATTTTTCTGTAGCTTGAGAATTTCATTTGTGAAACAAGTAGCTTGAATATGTTTGATTATGCAAACTTCAGCTTCCTCACGGTCAGTGCGAAGTAGGCCTAGCTTAGCCGTATCTGTATCGTTTTCTTTGTTCATAAGTCTATGCTTCACTCTAATGATCCATGCAATTCTTGTGACAATATCCGTCCATCGAGAGGTAGAATCAATCATGACGTCTATGGGATGTGGTTTATGTAGACAAGAAGTAGACATAGTAGATATATCTGTTGTGAAGATTTTCGATTTGATTTCTTCTTGTTCAGTATTATTATCTACATTTGAATCTATAGATGGTTGTTTTGGCCATTTACTTTCATGTAGCTGGAGAAATTTGGGACCTGATTTCCACAGTTTCGAGTTCATCAATTCGATAGCCCGCGTTCCTCGACTAGTAACATCAGCCGGATTATTTTCGGTGGCAACATAGAACCATTGTTGGGGCTGAGAGTGTTCTCCTATATACGAAACTCGATTAGCAACGAATCTCTGAAACCGGGTCTTTTCATTACGAATGAATTTCAACACTGTGATGCTGTCTGTCCAGAAGTATTCCTTGGTTATGTAGTCATTCAATTCTCGTTTGAGCATATTTCTTATCTGTACGGACAAATGACTTCCTGCCAGCTCGATTCTTGGGATCGTTACCTTCTTCATTGGGGTCAGTCTAGATTTGGCGAAGGCGAAGGTTACATGATTTTGTCCATCATTGCCCGGGAATCGTAGGTAAGCGACAGCTCCGTATCCGATTTCGCTTCCGTCTCCAAAGATGTGTAACTCACAGCATAGGGTTTCAACATTGTATGCAAGAGGATGAAAACAGCGTGCTACGGTAAAGTCAGATAATTCTTGTAGCTCAGTAAGCCATCGGTCCCAGATAATTTGCATATCATCAGGTATTCCGTCGTCCCAATCGTATCTCAGTCTGCAGAGCTCCCTCAGTATGTGATTGACAGGCAGCAAGACAGGACTGACCAGGCCAAATGGATCATAAACCGAATGCACGGTTGATAGAATACCTCTTCTAGTTACCGACTTCTTTTGAGTTGATATCTGAAATCCTAGCTGATCTGTTTCGACGATCCATCATACACCAAGCGCTCGATCAGGCGGTAGGTCTTCAGAATCTAGGTCGATGTCCTCGTAGTGCTTCGACACGATTTCTCTTGGCAGTTCGTTCAATACTTTGCGAGAATTGCTGACGAATTGTGAAAGGTTGAATCCTCTTGACAGACAAGATTTCCGAATATCCCTTGCTAAACTTGCTGCTTCTTGCTCGGATTTCACCGAGACTAATAGATCGTCGACATAGAAAGATTCGTTGATCATGTCAGCGATTTCAGGAGAGGACGTCTTATTCGCTTGTCGAAGTGCAAAGTTAGCAATACTTGGAGACGAAACTGCACCAAATACATGTACCTTGAGCCTATATTCTTGCGGATCCGACTTTATGTCTCCATTCTCAAACCACAAGAAACGACGTAGATTCCTCTGATGCTGGGGTACCTTTACTTGATAGAACATCTTTTCTATGTCTGCAGTCATACCAATCCGATACTTCCGAAAGCGAAGTAGAACTCCAAGTAAATTGTTTGCAAGGTCCGGTCCTTGAAGAAGACGATTGTTGAGCGATGTACCTTGATATTTACGAGAGCAGTTGAATACGACTCGTATTTTCTTTTTCTGTTTGTGGTATACTCCATGATGAGTGAGATACCATGTTGTGTCGTCGTCTCGTCGACAATCTTCTTCAGATATCTTCTCGATGTATTCATTATTTTCCATCTCCGTCACAAAATTCATATAATCCTTTGCGTATTCGTGACGTCGTTGAAAGACATTGCGTAAGTGCTGTAGACTAGCTTCGGCCTGTCGACGATTGTTAGGGAAATTCTGATCGCGGTTACGTAATGGTAGTTCAATTTCGAAGTGCGAGTCTTCAAGAACCTTGATACTCCCTTGCACGATGTCTGTCCATCTCTTGTCCTCAACGGAAAGACCATGACTAACGTCCTTTAGATCGGCAAATTCTTTGTTATACATGTTTTCAAGCTTACTCTCGATGTCAGAAACTGTAGTACGGTTAACGACAATACTCGACTTCCTATTTGTGCTAAGAGGTCCATTTACAGTCCATCCGAGTTTGTATCTACATGCGAATAAGCCTTCGTGCTCCATTTCGCGAACTTCCAATGGTTTCAAAGCTTCGGAAATATTCATTCCAATCAGTAATCCAACTTCAGAATCTATAAATCGAAGAGGTATGTCGTTCAGATGTGAGGAACCAAGATCAATCGGTTTTATGATGTCATCTTCATTGAAGGGTAATCGAGATTTCGTGTATGTGACTGGAATCTTGATAACCTCATTCTCGTCGAGATCCAAAATTTCAAGGATATTGATAACTGTCGTATCCATTGGGACTGACTCCTGATACATCGTTGTAAGCTGAATAGTTTTCTTGTGACCGTTAACATTCAGGTTTTCGACCACTCTTTCCGAAATGAAACAGTCAGAGCTACAGTTATCCAATACGGCGTTTGTAATCGTACATACTGTACTTCCAGGAACGCGAATTTCGACAGGGATAGTGGCTAGTGCAATCTTCCTGTTTCCAGCCCCTGTGTCACAGCACGCAGTCGAGGTGTTTAAGGCTACACTATTTTCTTTGATAGGCCTACTGTGATTTTTATCGAAGTGGAGGACTGTTGGATGTCGCTTACCACAGATACTGCAGTGATGACGATTGTTACAATTTTTTGAGTGGTGCCATTTTCCCAAGCATGCAAAGCAGCACGATTGTTGTTTGAGGAAATCGATCTTTTCTTTATTATCCTTTTCTTTGAAATTGTCACATTTCGACAATTTATGTTCTTTCGAATTACAGAATAAGCAACTAGCAGGACCAGCAGTAGTCGATTCTTTAGGCAATGATTCGATTGACTTTTCACGTTTAGTATTAGTAATCAAAGCCTTTGTGGCTGTAGGCTTGCTGGTTGTGGTACGATATGTTGACCTTTGAGTCTTATTGTCGTTTATATCTCCGAAGACTGGTCGGTTCATTATTCGTGCCTGGCTGTTAACAAAGTTGACAAGGTCATCGAAATTCACCTTGCCAGTTGGTCTGGACATTATTGAATCGACGTAGGATCTCCATCTTTCCCTAAGTGAATACGGTAGTTTCAATACGATAGACTGTATTTCCTCAGGTGAGTTTAGTTGATTCAAACCACTTGTATCTTGCATATAGTTAAGGCAACCAGTCAAGAAAATCGAAAAATCCTCGAGACATATAACATCTTCTTTCTTGATTGTTGGCCAGAATTCAATCTTTTGTAAATATGATTGTGAAATGACAAATTCATTGCCGTATTTCTCAGTCAATTGTCTCATAGCGGTTTCATAACCCGTTTTGGGTTCCATATAC
Organism: Prostheceraeus crozeri; assembly: GCA_907163375.1. Taxonomy (NCBI): domain Eukaryota; kingdom Metazoa; phylum Platyhelminthes; order Polycladida; family Euryleptidae; genus Prostheceraeus; species Prostheceraeus crozeri. Next base: position 109,603 of record CAJQUW010014121.1, on the reverse strand, counting down.
AAACAACTTCGAACTAAGTCATTCGGTTTACCACTCGTATACTGATTTAGGTAGTAAAGCCTATCTTCGTAGTTATCGACTCAAGACTCTATTAATCGTTTGAAGCTCTGCTTAAATGGCAAGAATTTCGTTAGGTCTCTGTCGTCAAAGCTGTCGGGCTCGCGGTTAGGAAATGAAGCCGTTTCTTGATTTCGTATCATTTTTTGAGATATTTCGTTTTGTTGATACAGGATTTCCTCTAGACTTGGCTTACTTTTATGCTCTGCTAAACTGTCGCATTGACAATTGGTTTTTTATCTACTTGTTTCGCCGTATCAAGAACAGAATCAGGTTCATTTTCTATGCTAAGTAGATTTTCTTTTTTCTATATCGATCTGCAATTGACATAATCTGATAGATTCCTCTTCCAATTCGAGTAACTGTAAGTCCATTTTATAATTTGACTTGTCTTTAGAGGTATGTGAGTCGTCGCTATGCACGGAACCATAAGATGTCGCATTTGAAATTATTGAATTGCGGTCATCATCGAGTAGTCGTTCTGACTTAGTATTTAGCCAATTTTCGATTTTCGATTTAGTTTCTGATATAAACTTCATCTTGCTTTCGAAATAGTTATTTATTTCGTCTTTGTCATTGCTAGATATATCGCTCCTGGCCCTCTCTTGGTTACATGCCTCACTAAACTTATCGACCCTCCTTAAATACAACTTATAGAGGTAGCTTACTTCGTCGAAATTGTCCTCGTCCTCGAGCAGCTTGAGTATTGGGTTTCCGGCACGAGTAACCGACCCGAGTAGTCCCGTAGGAAGTTTGACGGTCATATTGCTGGAACGGTGCGAACGGTAGTCCTGGAACGAATTCAGTAGGTCAGGACGCGATGCGAAGCTTTCTGAGGAGTTCCGGAATCAGCAATCGAGATAAACAAGAGCGATTGAGCGAGAAGAGATGCGATGATGTGCGACGATTTAATCGACTGTCAAAATGGTAGCTCCACGTTCGAAGGAGTTACGATGCGATGCGATGAAAATCGAAACCTGTTTTTGAACTGTTACGTATTTTCGATTCTCCCACCGACGCCCGAGTGATGTTGCGCGGTTTCTGTTATTATTTACACCACCATTGTATACTACATTGAGAACGAGTATTGATGCCGAAACGAATGCATGTATAATGTCTTAAAATATGATCAGCATAGTACACAGTAGAAGTGGGTTCAAAAACATTAACGCAACGCCTTGGCAGTCGAGGAGAGAATGACCAAATAAAGTTCATGATTGGCAATCATATCTCCCGGCGCCAGGGTGGCGGGCGTTTGACATCTACAAGAAAGCGATACTTTTCACACTGTGAAGTCTTGAAGCAAGTGAATGGGCTAGCTTATCAAAACAAATACAGCCCTACGAGGTTCTCAAGTGGCACTCGAGAAAACATAAAAATGAAAGGCTGTTAAACGACAAGATAAATTGCCTACTGTAATTAACATATTCATATGTTTATAAAATAGACTTTACGTCTGGCCTTTTAATTAACTATGCGATGAGTAGCAAATGCTACCAAGACAAAACCAAATGCTTCCATGGAATTGATGGTAAAACTATGACTGCATAACTACAAAATGGAAATGCCATGAATCGAAAAGGATTTTTGTTGATTATAAGTAAGTAAAGTAATGTTTATTTATCAAATTGAAAATAGTATACATTACAAGTTACAAAAATGAATACAGTATACAAGTAAGAAAAGGTACAAACGAACAAAAGTCAAGACAAGCATGACATCAAGAGAGATCAGACATCATTTGCTAGTTGTGAACTGACGTAATTGCTTATTGAACAAAATAGATGACTTTAGGATAAATGAGTTCAAATATCTGCTCGTACGACAAAAAGGGATGCGAAAATGTTTTCTGATACACATCCTTTCAGGAATGAAGCTGGTTAGTGGATAGAAAACTGAGCTCTCGCATTTTAACAAGAAATCAATCGCCCTCTCTTCGAAAATATTTGCAAAGTAGGGAAAATCCTTGTCAGTCTGAACCACAAATGATCCTATGTGCACGTTTTTGAAACTTCTTTAATTTTGTCAACAATTTCGCAGGTAAACGACCATAGGCAGGTGAGGCATGCAAAAACAAACTAGTAATCAATGAATGAAAAACATTTGCTAGATCATTTTTACACAGTAGAGATTTGAGGACTCGAATCACATACAAACGAAATGAGGCTCTCTTCAAAACTTCAGAGATTTGATAATCCCAAGACAAAGAGTCATGTAATACAAAACCCAATATCATGACAAAATTGACATTTTCAAATTTGACATCGTTACAAACTGGGAAGGATTTTGCACATTTTATCAATATCTGTTTACTCTTTTTCATGTTAACAGATAGACCAATGTTGAAGAGACAGTTTGCAATGTCGTCTACTTCAGACTTCGTTGGATTGTCACGAATGAACGACATTTTATGATACGATTGTCATATGAAGACTCAATCGTATTCGAGTTGTGATAATTAATGATGGCCAACAAATATTAGACTTCATCGATGCTGTTAATGATCGCAAGCATTTGCAGGGAACGATTACTGCTGGGATACAAGGTGGCCATAAAGTCGCGCACCAAGATTTTAATTGTTCTTATGGATCTCTAAATGACTTAAGGAATACATGAATTAGTTGTGAACAAAGAAATTTATATTTACAAATATTCAAAATGCTGCCCTTCAGCAGCCAGACATAAATCAAGCCGATGGTGAAAGTTATCAAACACTCGATTGAGCAAACTTGAATCACCGTTGATTTGCTGACAGGCATCCCGAATTCGAGTTCTCAAATGATCCAGGTCATTCATGCGCTCGGAATACACTAGTTGCTTTGTGTATCCCCAAAAGAAGAAATCCATGGGACTCAGGTCAGGGGAGCGTGGAGCCCATTCAACTGTCCCCCTTCGACCAATCCAATTTTCGAAGTTTCGATCCAGCCAGTCACGCACTCTCAAGGTATAGTGTGGAGGCGCTCTATCCTGCATGAACCACTCAGGTCGACCTTCTCCAATTGAGTCTAGCTGGGGCAGAAGTTCTTCTTGCAGCATTTTGAGATACCTGCTGCCGTTAAGCGTTGAGTCAAAAAAGAAGGGTCCTAAAACATGGTCCTTCCACAGACCGCACCAGCCCTTCAGTTTCACTCCACTATGTTCTTTTGTGGCTTGCATCCAGTGTGGATTCTCCCGTGCATAGTAGCGACAGTTTTGCTTGTTCACTTCACCATTCAGGTAGAAGTAAGCCTCATCGCTGAAGAGAACTTTCTGATGCACCATGTCAGGATCTTCATCCAGTTGGTTTTTAAACCATGTCGACATTTCCACGCGTCGGTTCGAATCGTCTTCGTGCAACATTTGGACAATCTGAAGCTTGTATGGATGGAAATGCTCTTCTTTGACTATCTTCTGCATCATGGATCGGGGAACGTTGATTTTACGAGATGATCTGCGCACGGACTTCTTTGGACTCTGTTCAACTTTATCAAGAATGGCTGTTCTTGTCTCATCAGATATTCTTGGACGTCCACTTCGCTCTTTGTCATGAACACTACCTGTCTCTTTGAACTTCAAGAGTAGCCGACCGACTGAAGATTGACTAACATTCATTCCTTCATGCTTTGAATTGAACGTTTCAGCGACAGACCTGTTTGTCGCACCCTATCGCCCACATGGTAAGATAATTTCAATTCTGTGTTCAATTGTCAAAGACATGCTCGCTAGTTGTGAGCAAGAAGCCATTGTTACTTTCATTTATTTGATTTCAGAGTAGCACTCATGTCATCATTGGTACGTTGTCATCTGCATCGAATTACATTCATTCATGAAATGAAGAGAACAAATTGTCATTCTATAAAAGTGTGATTGGGGTGTGATTGTTTCTAGCAGAGTGTATGTCAACTATGGCTTGGTGCGCGACTTTATGGCCACCTTGTACTTCATTTGCTTAATATATGAGAACACAGTGAAAGCATGCCACAGAAACTTGACTGGCAAAATAAAAATTACAAATTATGACCAATCGGCAAAATATTCAAAGCTTTGTGATGGGGGTCTAATTAGATTATTCTTCAAGTCGAATTACACGAAGAATCACGAAATCACGAAGAATAAAGAATAATTACACGCTGAGGAACTGGAGGCATCAAACACCAACAAGCCTGAGACTCACAAGGTAGGCCTATCGACCTTACCAACCACAGAGGTCGCCTAGAACGCTGTCAGCGTTCGCCTTAAGCCACGGTGACCAGATTTTTTAATCCAAAACCGGGACACCTTACAAAGTAGGAAAATGGCCCTATAGGTGTGTATCATGCTTTACAAATAATGATAGTTGTTAACGCAAACATCGAATTTTAGAATGTCTTGTTGGGTAATACTGTAAAGCCCTTGCTGTGACAATCATGGAATCTTCGCTTCTATTCAGTCGATGTACGAGTAAATCATTCATTTTTTTTCCTTGCCGGTTTGATCCATTTTTCGTTATCCTGACTAATTCGTATATCAGAGGATCGAGAAAAGTGGTGAAACATGATGCAAACCATCACTTCGAAGATCTGACTTAATGATGATGAACTCCGTATGTGATTCTGATGTTTGCTTTTCAAATCTATGGGATCATTTAGTTTACTAAATGCTTTTCCCATTTCCAGTAGCTCTTAGTTTATTTCTTCAATCGGTGTTCAATGATTGATGTTATGTTCAGGACTCATTACCCGTTATGAACGCGATGACGGATTCTTAATATGATTTCATCCATGCAGTACCGGTATGTGTAAATGTTGTATCTGCAATTGTTTTTCACTTGCTATTTAATCATAAAAATCATAATTTTGTTTTTTGAGTCATTTTCAAGTTATTTTTGAGTTAATCTGTGAACTATATAATAAAGCTTTTTTGATTTATGTAGTATATTGTTGTATTTTGTATCCTTTATTTTCTTACACTGAGAGAATCAGATTATATTTTATCATTGCATGAATATGTTAACTTTTATGCAAATAATTGAAACACTTTCTTAATTCTCTTGTCACCAAATGTGAATTACTTATGTATTTATCCTGACAATATTCTTAAATTGATAATCACATCGGTATTCACATTCCTGTCTGCATTTATGGCATTGTTTCTGTATAGTTTTCTTGCACACGATAGAAAACTAGTGTTGCAAACTAATTTTTGATGAACGTTCGCCAATGATTGACGGATCTGTGACGAATGTCAAGATCCACGAAATATGCTATCGAATTCATGAGTTTTAACTAAATATAACTGAAAATATCTGAAACTGAATTTTGGCACTGAGATACGGCAAAACAGGGACATATGTCTGTGGGACGCCGGAACAAAATCACCGAAACCGGGACGTCTGGTCACATTGCCTTAAGCTAGATATAATGCTGTTCTGCATCAATGTTCTGATAAGTTAGAAAACTAACGCCTGCGGCTCGTTTGAGTTCGAAACATGATCCAGACTGCGATATGAGCAATCGTGCAATTAAGAACAGATATATGCAAAATTCAAGCTAAGTAGAATGCTGATCGGTTTCAATTGGTAGAATTCCGAGGACTGGGTTCGATTCCAAGCTGGCAAGCCTTTTTTATGATGGTACCAGCAACAGGGCGCATAGAAACATCTTTTCGACATCTTGAAAAGCCAGAGGCAGTGAATTGCGTAATCGACTCTCCGAGGTTGGCTGGACGCAGCTGCTGTTAATTAAGTGTAGCTGTCCTGAAGCTAGAAAACTAACGCCTGCGGCTCGCTAGAATTCGAAACATTAGGCATACTAAGACTGATGCATATACATGAGAATGAATGCTACTGAAAAATAAGGGTGCTATGTATAAATCTTATGCTTGCTAAGCTTGGATTACCACCGGAAAAACAGATGAAAATGATGAGTGAACAAAAACTCACAAAAAACCTCATGGATTTCTGGATAGTCTCTATGAATTAGACAGTGAGGATTCAACCTGTAAAAGTTTTTCACCTAAATACTTTTGAGGTGTGCGAGCGTGTGCCACAACTTATTTTCAAGAAAATGTGCCTACTTCGCAATTGGTTCAATCACCGAGTTCTGAACGTTAATAAGCCCGAGAGATGTAACATGGAGGTAGAGATAGGCTTCAGAATAATTGGGAATGAAAACGGATATAATGGAATAATAGGCACAGTATAACAGTATTCATAGACGTCTTAATTTGTGTTACAGCAGATAAATACTTCTAAGACCTGTAGGTACAATAAGAAAATCATATAGGCCTAGTCCTAGATGTTTTGTCACTAGCAAATTAACGCTGGTGGTTGAGTATTCTGTTTGAACGTATAACACTTACAAATAGTTGATATATTTTCCTACGCAGTGAGCATATTTTGTTGACTATTCATAGAGAATGTGCATCACAGTAGACTGTCAACTACATCCATCGTCAAAAACATGTGTAGCTTTGATAAGAAATGGACCCCAGTGATTTCATCAATTCCAACTAGCACCATTAATAGGCACTAGCGGAAATGAATGTTTCAAGAGGGCTCCAAACAGAAAAAATACATCAGGCAGACATATTCGGGCCTCGCGGATTTCCGCGGAAAATTCTCATCCTTGAAAACACGGCTTACAATACTGATTATCTCATATGTAAAATATATATTTCCTGTCAATAAACAATACACTAATAAATACATAGTCCACCATTAACAACAGATACACTTTCATGTTAAGTTTTTGGCAATGCGTAGGCATATAGATAGGAATATTTTACCCAGCCGGTGCAATAACGCACGTGACCAAAATTTTCCCGGTTGCAGTGGCCAATGTCTTTCTTCAATCCTGTGCATCGACCAGCCGAGTTAGTAGCGAGTTGGGCTGCAAATTCACTTCACCTTCCCTCTTTGAGCATTTCTTCGAATCTTCATTACCTACAGCTTTTGATCTGAAACACAACTTTTAGCTTGCCGAAAGAGACAATGACATTAAAAGACTTTCTTACCATGTCCGAGGTGATTCTGTCAATAACAGCTTGCCCTGAAATCTATCTCTTGAGGAAAGACTGAAGCAGTTGAATTCCTTTTGTTCTGAACGATATGGACATCACCCACATTGTACGAATGCAACTTTAACAACGTGCTTTCAAGCCCGCTTCATTCGCATTGGTCAATCACAAGTGTCAAGCTTGCCAAGAAGAATGACAATTTTAACAGCATAACTATTTTTATTTGATATAATGTGTCATAATCTACCGGTGTAAGTGATTCAGCTGGCTCTTATCGCAATGACAGGAAGAGATTTCATACAAATGATTCTACTGGTTCAATAAATCGCTGAAATAAACAAACACGAACAAAGCGCTTCTGCATGGGCAACGCGTTGCTGAAGTTTTGATCATTACAAAGACAGACCCAGCTATTCATTGATTGATTTTATTGGAGATTCAAAGCATATGTAACAGCACTCCCAATACAATTAAAAAGTTATTGACACTACAAACGAATGAAAATCAAAACAGAGAAAAGATCTATATAATCCAGGAACTATTGAGAATTGAACACCTCAAATAATACCCACCATGAATCACATAGGCTTAGCACAAACTATATCAATTTTATCTTGAGAAACCACAACCATCCATAGAATCTATTAATCGTAAACTCCATAAGGTTCAACTGTAATACTTAAATTATGGTGTAAATCAACTCCAATTCTGCGCATTGATTAATGATAATTTGACCAAGTACCTACATGTAGGTATAAATGCCTACATGTAGGTACTTTTCTATTGATCTCACTCTTCAACAATTTTCGTGCTGATAGAATTGCTCGAGTGTGTAACAACTTATACCACTGAAAAGATAACGATCAAACAATTCAGAAAATGTGTTTGAAGTTTTCATGGCTTCATCTCATTTGTAAATATAGATGAAGTTAAATCGAAACAAAAAGTGGAAATTTGTCAAAACTTTCACAAAACCAACTGTTTTCTCAATAGCGTTTTATCACAAACTACAGCGCTGAGATTTGCAAAAATCACACCATCTTTTTCACAAAGCCTTCCAGATTAATATTGTGACATATTATTTACCTTACATGGTTCCCAAGAGGCGATTATTAGCAGTTCATGGAAAATAACTGATGAGTTTTATGAGGACTAAATATAATTGAGAGTAAAACCATCATTTAAAATACCGGTGAGGTGGAATTTTTCGCGTTGCGCAATAGCACAAAGAATGGACAATATTACTGTACCATTCAATTGGTCTGGAATGCAAGTTACAACTTTATGGAGCATCTGGAAGACTTCGACTGAAATGTACCTACATGTAGGCCATTTTAACTCTTCAACATTTTTAGCCTATAGGCTGATAATCCTGAAAATATTTAGTGCCGTAATTTTGATGAGGACAAATGTAGAGCAACCATTAGAGTATAGATTCATTTATTTCATCTTAAGCTATAGACATAGAACTGAAATATGAGATGGAGTGATAACCCATTTAAACAAATCATCGTTTCTCTTAGCTCCTTATCAAAATATCCTTTCTGAGGTACGTTTCTCACTTATTTAACATGCTGATATCATTTACATAGTACTTATATCAAATATTTTTATCATGATCATATCCAAATTGAACGAAATAGTTCAAATTTTAGAAAATGACCTACATGTAGGTAGGCCTACTTTTGTTCTTAAGGATTTTTGGACAAATTGATATATAATATAATGCATATGGCTACTGCTGGACAATCATTCAAAATACAACTATGGATTGGAAGCCAAAATTTTACTTAAAAGCGCTTATTAAAAAAGCTAGATTCAAAAGATAACAATAAATTTTATGATTCCTTATGCTTATTCATTCATAACTTATGGCAAAGATTATTTTATCAACTATGTTTAGTTAGGCTAAGGCCTATACAAAAATTAACTGAAAAGACAAAAGCTGCTAACAAAACGGTATTATCATTGATTCACAAGTAAGAATCAGAATATCTCTAACAGACACGATGCTTATTCATGTAGCATACTGAAACTACATAAACAAGTCACATTCAATCTAATTTCAATCAAATCTTCTTATGATGGAAGCGTCTTTTCAGCGGCATTCCTTTCTGAACGTGTAGGGCCCAGCAATCACGTGTAGTCGGAGCACAGATGGGGTAGTTGGAGCCACAGAGATCGCAGTAATAGCCTCCCATGATATCCTTCCCTTCGTATAACTCGATGTGTAACACGATCTTGGAACGAGCATCACAAGTGGTTTTCAATTCATTGCCGATTGGTCGAGGTTTTCTGATGATCTTCATTTTGCCCTTTAGGTCATGGTGAAATGACTTCACCATACTCTCGTCGACGCAGAGATAATCTCCAGCTATCACTGCTTCCTTGAGACGTTTGTCCACTGCCTCCAAGAAATCAAGTATTTGTTGGTCTCTATTTTCATTTGATGAGAACTGCAGGTACTTCATGATATCTTCGAATCGCTTTCGTCTCATTATCTTACCATAATTTAATCCTTTGAATAGTCCGTTATCATCTTCTCTCCAGTACATTCGTCTTTCTGGCAGCTGATAAGACTCCATTGAGCAGAGAAGTCCAAAGAAATGGAGCAGCTCTGAGAATGTAAATTCTCGATAAGTGTTATCTGATTGTCCGGCGTGACGATTCGTGGATGGTATCATCACCTCTCTCATGTAGACTTGAGGAAGAAAGTGAAGAAAGAAGTCTAGTTCAGCGAAGTCCGAAAAGGAATCCATATTCAGTCGTGGTCCGTAAGATCGATTTCGTCCTCGTTCTCTAGGATCGATTGTCCATCCTCCTCTAGTCCATTCCTTATCTTGCTCAACTTCCTCTGCATTTTCACTTTCCGATTCTTTAGAGCTTGAAGAAACGTCGGCCTCACTGTCCTCACTATCGTCAGAAGAACTTAACTGCAATCCCTTCCTCCTAAGCCTTGCCTTCAGACTGTTTAGGTCACTCTTGCGGAAGAGACTGCTACTATTGACCTTCGCTATCTTCCTCTTCTTGCATGGAGGTTCTTGATAATCCTAAAAAAAGAATGAAGTTGGGTTCATATGTCTAGACTAAATTCGTAAATCATTACAGCTTACACTTTTCGAATCCTCGTCCAAATCAATGTCACTTCCCGCACTTTGAGCCTCATCATCAACGGAAGATGACGTAGGAGGAATCTGCAAATTTAAATAGGCCTATAAGCGTATAGAAATATTTGCAGCAGTCCTACTTGACCGAGTCGACAAATTATGCTGTTATATAAACATTATTAGAATAGAACCAGTAGTCTATACAATGTATGAAACATGCTGTATGCATGCATTTTTATTATGATTTAATCATATTTATATGCCGTATTGTAGGCCTGCGACTCGTTTATATGAAAGTGTATGATCACAATCAATCAAGAAACAACTACACATAGTCTATACAATGGTACTATTTGGCAAGTGATTGATGAAACTACACATACACCCGGTCGTGAATCAGTGGCAAATATTTTGCAGCCAGCTCCTGGTTTGACGGCTTATGCGCATCAAAGAATCAAGGATGCTCCAATATTGGACAGTTTGCTTATATTTTTCTCGGTTGGTAAGTGAAAATTCATACTTGCATACCCAGTAAAAAATGTATGGTTGGACCGACCGCGACCCAACCTCGACGAGTTGGCTGAGATGCGATTTTTAAAACTGTGTTCTCTCGGTAGCTTTGTGTCCAAAACACTGTAAAAATACAAAAGAAATCTTCATGAATTATGTTGTGTGCATTAAAATTCATATTCTTAAGAGGCGGCTGGACGTTGGTTTTATTAAGGCTCGTCGAAGCTTGCTAATAGGGATGGCATCGACCCTCATCAGCCGCGACATTCGGTAAGTAGGAATTATCATAGAGTAGGGATAGGCAGAGTATGTCGACTCAAAAAAGTGTCTGCATACACTGAAAATTTTTATATCAAAAGATTCAGTTTTTTGCGGAGATTACGTTCCCGCCCTAGTAGCCCAGCCATGGACACAGAATCGATGATTCCAATAAATCCATGGAAAATTCAGAATTGAAAATCATGGTTGGTAAGCATGTTTAATGATTGGAAAGCTTATATGCATTGTCAAAATACATCGATCATCATTATTGAACCAAAAATACGCAATTATAATATCTTAAAAACTTGCATTGATGATTCATGCATAAATCTCGGTTGAACATTGATGATAAATTCGCATTGATAAAATAAAGATTATTCTTTTCAATTCTTACAGTATTCCCGGGTTGAAAAAACCGAGATAATTTATTTAATATATGACTGATGGTGATAAATTTTACAAATATTAGATAATTGTTTTATAGAACAATCAAATACTGCATATTTGATATTTTTTAATAATTTTTGATACATCTTTGACTATTATTTGACAAATATTATCATAATCACCTAAATGTTCATATCTGAAACATTTTACAAATATTTATAAATTAATTTGTCGATGTAACAAAAATATTCCTGCATACTTATGTAATTGTTAGCATTAAACAGTGCAGTAAGTGGACTTCTGAAATCATCTGTTTAGCTACGGTACATGATAACAATGTTTACGTCAAATGATTGAAAAATCACAACTTTTTATCACTAGCCAGCAGCTGGTGTCAAAACGGAACCGAATCTCCAAGACAAACACGTGAACAATGGAATTGAACTTGAACAGTGTAACTTGCACTAGCGAAGTCGATGAACATGCAGTTTGATTTCACAGACAAGCACAATAGCAGCACCCATATTCCCCATACTTCATTAATAATTGCAGCTCTACATTAATATGAGCGTTTGTTTCTTTCTTGCTGCCTTCAGTCGAGGACTTCTGTATAATACGATCGAGTGACGTCAATCGAACAACATCAATCTTGCCTTACACGTAGGATCATTGCTTTATAGAGTGACTCACGCATAGAGTGCTCGTGTCCTCGCCGTCTTTGGCGCGCATTGACTTACTTTGCGTTTCTTTTAACAATGCGTGACCTTACTGTCTGGCCATACTGCTGCGCTCGTTTCGATATGCGCTCCTCGGTCGAACAGAAGGGCTGTGAATTGTAAAGCTTTCACTGGATGTGCCAACGACTTTTCATGCTGATTCTTTACATTGGAAAACTATGATTTCATGAAACTTCTTCGAATTAAACGAAATATGATAGAAGTGTGAATCGAATACCTGTGTGACTCAATTTCTGCCGATTCTCTCAAGTTTACGTGCTGGTAAGGATATAGAGGGGAGGCCACGTAAAAGAAGGTAAGACGATCACTCATGCTACAAGCCAAGTTATTATTCCATAAAGTGTGAGTTAAATTGTATTTTAGCTGTAAGCGTACACCTTCATGGTCTCCTTTTTGAAATAATGTGCTTGAGATTGAAAAAAAATTTAACATTTTTTCTAGACCTACCGGTGCTAAAGTTTTTGATTTAAAAACAATGAATATTTTTCTGAATTTCAGTAGGAAAGTTCAAGCGTCGCATCATTTTCAGTGTGATCATTTTTATACTGTGCTTCAATTGAGGGTTCCATTTCTTTTTCTCACTCTGATCCGGGTTTCATTCGGGAATAGATATTGGAGAATGTAACACGGCTGTTTTGTACTGGGTAGGAATTCAAAAACAGCTTATGTTTTACTCCTTGTTCATCCGGTAGATGTAGTGCGTACTAGATTTACAGCATCAAGGTTTCAGGTAGTATCAGGCAAGGAAACTAAGTAGGCCAATTGATAGAGGGTAACATAAATTGGAAATTAGTAAGATTTCTGGAATTTTTCAAGTGTCATACTAAAATCATGAGCTAATGAAATTGAAAAACATGATATTATAATATACTACAAAATGAACCAACACATGAGGTCTTGAAATGAAACCTTATTTTCTCAACCACTGAAACGAATTTTTATGCGCACATTCTGCGGTCATGACTCAAAATAATTCAGAAAGCAGCGCCACTGCACTCGGTTTATACAGCATGTTTGAGACGAATAGTAGGTGGATACTTGCTTTTTTTAGATGAGGCTGCATGAATCCAAATGGTCCCATCCCCTGATTAAGAAATAGGGCTCAAGCTAGCTACATTAGACGGCTGACCAAATGGACCTCATTTGTCATTTAGCTGGTTATAAAAGTAAGTCGTTTAATTTTCATAACGACTGATATGTCAGAGCTTCCGAATGTTTTGTAATCCTGGATATTTTGTGGCAAATGATATTGATCGGCAGTCGCGGGTATAATACTGAGTCTATTGTGAAGTACTTATGTTGCATTCTTAATATTTTTTGAATTGTGTTTGCATGCAATACATTATTATAATTATGTCTGCTTCTATTTGTTGAATATCTATTTTATACTTCCTACTTATTGTCAAAGTGAATGTATTTTGAACCAGTGCTCAGTATGTGGATTGTGCCATGTAAGTCATCATGTAATTTGTGTCACAATATATGGATGACAATCATGTACTACCGGTATCTACTTAGTTTGGGGGAGGAGTGTACAGTCACAGTCACTGGTTGACTGGATTATCATCACCTCGCTAGAATTCAATAATAATCAATAGCTTGATACAGTAATGTGTAATACAATAACTGGAATTCAGAAATGTTTTGATAAAAACATTTTAAACATGTTCATCACTCAAAAATTTTAAATTGATAAGATTTCAATACCGCGTTGAACCAGCCTTGCTCCCAAGACTATGAAATCGCTGTCACATATTCAACCAGTATTTAACAGAATTCTGTGGTGACTATTTAGCATCACACATTTTAATTGTCTATTTAATTGCTTTTACTTTGACTACAACCAATTAAGTCTTCTATGAAATCCTCGCACGACGACTTACAGTCGTTGGCAGCTCAGAACTAATTTATAACGAAGTTATCTAAGGATCACTTATCAAAAGTAGCGGGCACTATAACAGAACTTTGGTCTTCATATGCGTCTTTAAATTAGTTTAGACAACTAAGAAGTATCTCAGTCATAGTGAATTTATTGGTCATTCTTATTTGCAAATGATTGTAGAATTTAAATTTAAAAAATTAAAAATTTAAATTTTTTTTTTGATTTTCTATTTAGGGCCCACGGAATTCTAGAGGATTCCATGTTAGGGCCCTTCAAAAGTTGATTTTTTGTCGGAGCCCCTAACTGCCCTGTGATAATAGGTCTGTGATAATAGGAAATGTATGGATTCTTTTAACTTCTGTTTATCAAAAAACCATTATATATAACCATTATATTTTTTCATTGAGCAAAAGGACTTATCATATCCAATGCAAATAAATTTTCTATTTGAGGAATTAAACACCAAATCCATAATAGCGAATATGCGATCTTCAATCAATTTTTGATCAAGATTCGTATATAAGGTTGAAAAACCGAAAACTTGCAATGAATGAACTTGTGTAGAATTTAATCTATGTAGAAATTCTTGTGTGGACTTTATAATCCAGAAGCAATCGAAACCGCTGTTTCTCTTAATTGCCATACAATATCTCTGAAAATTGTCACGCAAAATACTTAAGGCTGAATTTACTTTGATGGAAAGCTTTTTCGATGTGCATTGTCGTGCTCCTGCTATGAATCTAAATTTGCATGGAGTTTTGTGAAATTTTGGAATCCAATATAATTTTGGTAATTTTCTGTCTTTTTTACAGACAGATAGTTTAAACTCGCTTTTTATTATTGTTATGTATTGCTCAAATACATGCTGCGCTAAAATTTGCTCTGGACCATAGGTATCATTACCCGATATGTTCGACGTGGAAATATCAATTCCCAACTCGGCTAAGAGAATTTGGAGATAAAACTTTTTGCAAATGAAGGCATAATTATTAGATGCTTTATCAACTAGCGTAATTATGACGTCATTCTGCAATTCTTTCAGATTTTTACCCATTTTGACTTTAATCTTGTGTCGATTACTGTGTGCGCGAAATCTATTCGAGGATTTCTTGGCAAGATGTATTCGATCTTTAATCAGTGCCATGATTCTTGATTTCCACGCTGAGAATAAAGTAGCCTCAAGCTTCTCTTTCTTACTTATTTTTGTAATATGCTCATCTAATGAATTACTAATTTGAGTTGTTATGGCACTCCAACTAAGGCTTTTGGGGATTCTGTGTTTGGTACCAAAACTGAAGAGTTGACGTAAGTCTTCATCACCCACAATATCCAGATCACCCGTTATTACCTGACCATAATGTGGGTAAACAAAAGATTGCCTCTTTCTACAAGAGCAAGGATTGTTCATGATGTGCATCACATCCTGAAACTTTAGGTTATTCAAAAAACGCCCATAATTGCAAAACTTCAATGCAGTGGGTTTATCTAATTTATAGAATATTTTCGGTGGATAACGTTCTTGAATTGTGCTTGGAATTAGCTTGCACACACTGATTGGAAGTCGTAAGCTGTTGCGCAGTCACCTGAAATTAAATTGGTATTTTCAATGAGTATTTTGTTTCGAGTTACTAGTTGTTAACTAGTATTTCTAAATTATACAACGTACTCGTCATATGTACATGTAAATTTAAGTAAATTTAACTTCGGATAAAATTTCGACCTTAATTTTTATTATTTCCGACTGTCCCCAGTCGGCTGCGCTATTTTTACGATTTTCTCGGGTGGCAACTATGCTCTCATCCCTAATTTGGTTAGAGTATATATAACATTGAACTTGTTATTAGACACGATGCTTTTGGTTCACGGTAACTGAGTCCGCAGCCCCTTTTTATAGACAAGTCAAAACACAATCAATTTCCCCGTGTAAGAATTTAATTAAAATATAGATTCTCTTACTTTATTCGAAATTTCTATCAGAATGATTTGTAAATGAATATATTCTGGCGATATAGACATTCATATACGCTACGTATTCGTAGAAGTAGCGGCAACTGGCAAGTCAAAATGTCTCTAATCGCCTAAAATTGATTAAAATGAACCACGAAAGCTTCACTATCAGATTTTGGTAACCGAAACGTTCTTAGGAGCATCGAACCCCACTGTTGTGTTTCTGTTACAATTTAGACCATGAAGCCTAAAATTTTCACATGAACAGGTTTTTAGATATTGAGGAAATTCGAGGATCTCCGTGGGGGTTTTATCATATCATCATTTTACTGAAAGATCATTTCGTCTAAGAACGATTGTATGATATGGTTATCATATGAGTTGATAAAAAAACTTTTATTGTGACGAAAAAATAACATCAATATATCATTCGTAACTACCGTGCAGATTTGAGGGTCGGTGGAATTTTTGTGGTTTTAAAAAATTCCGCCGTTTTTACACTTAAGATGTTCTAAAATGATCTTATAAATTATGAAATTTTGGTGCTGTCATATCTTGTTGCATGATAAATTGATCTTTGACTTGCTCTTTGTAATTAATCCTGACAGTTGGAATATAAACCTTTCCCCATTCATGTATAAGAATACGATTTTCAATCATAATTAAATTATCTCAAATCAAAGATAAAAGTATAGTTTGTGTATTGAGATTTTTCACTAATTAACTGAGATAAGAGATTATCTTAAAGATTTAGCTCATATTCAACTGTTAAGTTATCAAATCAATAGTAAATAATCTAAAAACAAATGTAAATGCTCGATGTTTCTGAAAGAAATTCACTTTATCCCAGTTCTTCAATTAGTTTACCGCTAAAACGGTCTATGCTTCAATTATTTCAACCCATCAGGTTTGGTTACGGTCTATTAGAAATGACGTTTTCTTAGATGAAGGTGGTCTAGTACTTTTAAGCATTAAGAATTATCGCTCCGTTGAAAGATTGTACTATTTTTTTACAAAAATATCACTTAACCAATACTTTGTTAAATACTTGATATGTTATGAAAATACGAGTACTACTAAATAATTATTTTGATTGTATCGATATTCGTAAATAGATTAATCAGTAATGTTATTTAACATTTAGGCTTATAACTGTAGTTCACATAACTGATAACTAAGGCAAAAACTAAATTATCAGTATACTGTAGTAATATGCATTCACAGGTATTGGTTTATACGGCAGATACATGCAGAAAACGATGATCAATGACGGATGTAGCCTTGAGATAATGTTCCTCAAAACTACTGGAAAGCTTTGGACTTCAAGATGATATGTTACATGGCCTGTCAAGAAAGTCATGATGATAGCGTGGGAGGACTGTCAATTCCCTTTAATCGTGTTTAGTGTATAAGATACAAAAAAATCGGCGGATTTTTCCGCCGCGCGGAGTTTTCGTCATTGCGACAGAGTGGCAACACTGCAAAGCCCCCATGACTTTTAGTGCTTTATTAATTATGTAGAATTATACACGTATTACAATACCGGTACGAGATGTGCAAAAAAAGAAGTTTTATGGTTTTGAAAAGTTACGTATTTATAAGTCTCATACATGTATTCACTATATGCAGCGTGGGTTGGTAGTTTGCTTTGTCACATCAAGTGATGATCCGGTTAAACAGTAGAATTTCCTATTCGGAATGATAATTGTTGAAATCAGGGCTTGTACCGGTTAATTTTTTTGTAACCGGTTAAAATCGGTTAAATGATGATTCCTCGCATTTATTTAGTTGTCAAGGTTTATCGACAAATACAGACCTTGTCGCTTTGGGTTTCGACCGAATTCCTCCACTTACAGTGCATTTTCATTGTATTTTAATCAGACATTGTAACCGATTTTAACCGGCTAAGAGAAAATGTAACCGGTTATCCCAAAGAATGACCGGTTAACCGATCCCAGCCCTGGTTAAAATGTAAATTCATGATAATGATATTCCTTTGACGTCGAGTTAACGCTTTATGCTTTTTGCAGAGGCAGTTCGGAAACATATACCGAGGGCGACTGACTCGGATATCGAGCAAGAAGTTATGAAATTTCTGAAACGGGCATCAGACCGGGAAGGCGGGCGGCAAAGGCGGAATAGGAGATCGAAGGCAATCAGTGCATGTGACGATAGTAACAGTGACGATTAACGTAACTGTGAAATAAACTATAATACATTTTCAAGTGGAATCAAATATAGTTTTAAAAACTCGAATAGATATCAAAAGCAAGTAGAAATACTCAATTATTTTCAGTATCTGAAACACGCTTGTATTGCGGTTAGTAATTGATGAGAATAACCGGGAACAATTTTACTGGTCGACGGCTGCTGCGCTACAGTCGCGGCAACGCGTCGCCGTTGCACCGCCATCGATTTGCCGGGACATGATCGACGCAGTCCCGACACAACTTATCGCGGTTGGCCCAACTCTAGATTTTTTTACTGGGTATAGGCCTATTGGACGATATGGCCCATATATTTATTGACAGCGAAGCTGTGAGCGATAAAACACATTAATGTACACATGAAATTATTATAGCTATAAGCTTACATGAAGATACTTACCACCGAATGTTGGTCTATAGATGTAGCCTATTTATCATATGAGCATTCATCGCAATGACTGCTTTCTTTTTTCATACAGCAGACAGTCATAAAATTCTCGTAAGCCTAATTATAAGATTAGTGTTGTGTAATTTTCTTAAAAGATACAGCAGAATATCTGCAGCAAATAAATGTATATATACAATACATGCATAGCATCTGCATAGCATAATGTTGATACTGCAGGCCTAAAGTTATGACATTTTTCCAGACATGATGGAGACAATGGTGGTGGAGACCAACCGTCAAGGTCGAAGAACATTTGGCGAAAACTACAAGCCTCTAGATTTGATTGAGATGCGGGCTTTTATCGGATTGCTTCTACTATACGAGGAGTCTATCGATCAGCCGGAGAGGCCACTGATGAGCTTTGGTCTCCTTCTCATGGCCGTCCTATCTTCACGAAAACGATGAGCCTAAATCGATTCAAGCAAATCAGGGGAATTCTTCGTTTTGACAATGTCGAAACCCGATCTTCTAGACCTACGAGAGATAAGCTGGCGGCTGTGAGATTGCTAATCGACGGTTTTGTTCAACACAGTCCAAGCGCTTATGTACCAGGCGCTTCTATAACTGTGGATGAGCAGTTATATCCTTACCGCGGCCGATGCCGTTATAGACAGCATATGTCATCCAAGCCGGCCAAGTATGGTCTAAAATTTTGGCTTGTGTGTGACTCTGACAATTACTACTGCTGCAATTTGCAGTTTTATTGTGGACGGGATGAAACTCGTGAAGTCCCTCTCGGTGAGTACGTTGTTCTCTCTCTTACTGATTTTCTCAGACAAACTGGAAATGTCACTTGCGATAATTTCTTTACTTCAATCAGTCTTGCCCGACAACTCTTCGAAAGAGGTATGACTCTCGTTGGAACAGTCCAGAGCAAACCGTCTTGAGCTTATCAATCTTATGGCTTCTCATCACCAAAGAACTTTATATTCAAACACCCTGGCCATCAACAGTGTCGATAACTGCAAAGTTCTTCTTGTTTAGTACGTCGCAAAGAGGAACAAGTTCGTCAATCTCTTTTCAACCACTCACAGGAAGAGCGTTCCAGATCTATCGACGGAGAAGCAGAGCCTGATGTGGTCATGTACAATCAGACGAAAGGCGGTGTAGATGCGGCTGACGAGCGACTATGATGACCTACACCGTCAAGTTCAAATCGCGAAGGTGGCATGTGATCGTCTTTTGTACTTTACTGGATTTGTCAGCCTTCAATGCTTTCGTGATTCACTCTTTATTCGATCCTCAATGGAATAGCCGAAAGTTGCATCGTCGCCGATTGTATCTTTTGGAGTTGGGAAAAGCTCTCATTAGTCCTCACATACATCGCCGAGAATCCGTTGTTTTGCTGCGAAGCCCAGTCAGCTCAACACAAGCGCAGAAAAGAGGATTGTGTGTGAGATGCACTGCAGATCGCAAGAAATGTTCTACGAAATGCGATGGCTTTGTTTGCAAAGAGTAGCCTATACACACTACAACTTTGCGTACAGCTTGTGTCTCTTTTGCTGATAGGTTTATTGATTGCCCCGGTAGTTCAGACATTTTGTGCAAGGTGTTCTACATATTTTTAGTAGATTCTTTGTATGCACAGCGTTTTATTTTATAATCAGAAAATGCAGGTTCTGTAGGCTACAATCCTATCATACAATTGGCATTCATAGATTATTAGGGGAATAAACGGGTGAATTAATTATTGCAACACAAGGTTAATATTGGTCTTGGGAGTTAATTCTTAAAAGTATCTGGTCTGGTATAAGGATTTAATGAGCAATGGCTGCGGCTTGTTGACTGATTGACAGTTGGACAAGTGTCCCCATTGAAACGCAACGTATGTAATTTTTGCCGATCAAATGCGGGTTAACACATGTTTCACATCTTCATAAACTTTACGTCGCATTTGCGCTCGTTTCTACCTATTATGTCAGTTGACAACACCGCTCCACAAATCCATCTCTATAGTTGCTAGCTCGCTCACTTGCCTAATTTAATTTCATTGAATTTCTTCATTACTTCTCCTGACAATTTTAGACTCTTTTTATCAATATTTTCTTTCCACATTTCATTTTTATCGTTTATTATGACTATCTTTTTTCTTGTACTCTTCAAATTCATCCTTATCTAAATTCAATTCTGACATTACCTAGATTTTTGCTATCTTTTATCTCATTTATTTGACTGTGCTTTCGGTATAGAAGTTTCGCTTCATTCATAGAACGCGACGACTCGATGGCATCAAATGACTCAATTTTTGCCAAAAGTGCTGGTTATGACATGCTGAATTATGCATCATTCTTGTTGATGATAACATGCGGACGGCAGACCTGAATGGGAGCTCTAGTACTTTACTAAGAATGAGTCCTGGATGATTTTCATTTATCAAAATAACGTTTCTAAGCAATTGTGTGCTTTATACGAAATTGAGTCGATTACTAAGCATCATACAGTGATAATGATACATTGGAACAGGTGGAGCAAATTTTTTTTCTAGGACAGGACAACCACTGATGCGTGCAAGGAATTACGCTCTAAATGCGAATCTTTGACAAAATTCTATTTTTAGGTACTGCTTTTGATGTATACAGCAATTGATAAGGGATTCATGTCCAAGTCATCTATGACGTACTTTCAGTGAGTTCAATGGATAGTAGGCCTAACTGTTGAATATCGATCTATACAGACGAATTCTCAATATGCCCCTGTGAAATTTAGAGTAATTAATAGGCCTTAGGCCTGTCCGCACCACCCTATTAGACATCAATAATTGAAAACAAAATTTCACGTAATATAGACTTCATTTAATAAACACTGTACACTTACCAGCATACACATCGTAATCTGTCTACAGACAAGCAGAATTTATTCATTCTTGTCAAGAAAATGAACAAAATCAAAAATACACATTTAGCACGATTATTTAAATATCTAAACGTGATTGTGGAAGGAAGAGAATGAAGGAAGAAGAATGTGGTAAAAGTTGTGTGTTGTCTGTTGTAATCAGGTACGTAATCATAATACGCCTGTTAGTGCGCGTGTAATGGAGAATTCATAATCAGTTAAAGTTTGAAATAGCACAAATCATGTATTTAGGCAGGTTAAAGTAAAGATACGGCATTATTGGACTCGGAGCCCCCAGCGTCAACTCAAAGGGCGCTATAAACTTCAAGTCGAGTAGATCGCACAAACACACTCGCACATACGTAAATATCGCACGTACATGTATTCGGCGCTGACGAAGCAAATGAAACATAAGTGCGTGTGCAAATTGGAAGGTAGTCAACAAGTTTCCTAGTTTAAATACAATAATTAACCTCTAAGTCGAAAATGAAAGACAGAAGAAAAAATTACGTCCATCTCACTGTTGAACCAACCATTTACTGAAAATAAATGCATTAAGTAATTATCTGCTTTAACTCCAGAATTTTTATCAACGCGAAGAATGGACTGAGTAATCGATTAATCATAAAGAGCTGCTGCTGTCTGTTTAGATGGACGTAGTTGGGTCTCTGTGTACAATGAATAGTGTATGACGCGAAGCTGAGTCAGATACCGATTATTTGATGGTTGGGCACTGGAATAGAAATCTCCTTCAAAAATTACAAGAATAAAGCGAGTTGATGCTTTTTTATGAATATAGAGGATAATCATGCGACAGAAATACCATGCTGTGGCGTGTGCGTGTGTTTAGTGATTCAAATTATGTTATGAAATAGACTTATATTCAGTCATTAAATAATTTGAAAGACAGAAGCTGGAATTGCAGTTTCATGATAGGGTAAAGCGGTCATGTGCTCGAGGCGTGTGATCACTGATTACCTATCCCTACTCGGAGGGATTGCCTCGGATTTGCGGGTTTGAAAGGCGCCTTTGAGCGTGAATAGCTTAGCTCAAAGCGGGAAACATATCTTGTTAAAACGACTATCGCTGATCGAAAAACTGCCTTATTATCTCCTAACTTGTTATGGATGACTTAACCAAGAAAATGCATCAGTTCCTTCAACCGTCCTTCCTATAATCAAAAAATAGGAAAGATTTAATATCACAGCTGCATTTCTCAATTAGTTGAAGGAAAGGTTACATTATTAAACGATCAACACGATCATCTAAGTATCAACAAACTGCCACATAAGGCACGATCAGAATCCATTATGCGTATCAAATTCAAAAATATTCATGCAAATATATTATGTACTACCTCTTGTTTCATTTAAAGAAAAGTGGTTTCTTTCAAATATCGAAAGCAGACAAGTTATGGCGTTCGAATTTTTTACATGCGGAATGTTTTTTTGCCAACCAACCGCCTGTAGCTTTTTGTTTAGTTCTCGAGACGCCCAAATTCATCAAAGTCGTCAGCAGCAGCCTCATGCCAAGGGCGCCTTGCAAACAAGGGATATAAGACGGATAGGTAGGTGATTGATGTATACGAATGGAGCAAAGCACATACGAGCAACTAATGCCGTTTCTTTGTCTATGTACACATTAATTCGGCAACGGACAAACAAGCAAGAAAAAAATTGACATGAAAAAAATCGATTCATTGACAAAGCGACCTTGGCATAAAAATGCAATACATGTGAAAGAGAAAGAGAGACTTGAACCGGAAGTGTCTATGAGAAGGCGCGACAGAAAATGAAAAGATGTAACCTGTCAAGGTTAGAACGGGATATGATATTTCTCTGAGAAGACAAGCCCAGAGCGAGTTATAAGATAGAAGAAGTCAGGAAGAGAAAGTTCAAGTGATACAATAATGAATGTACGCGTTAAGGTCCGATCGCAATTTACCATAATAGAATAATCATAATAATGTAATATATTATGTACGTTTAAATTCATCAGATCTCGAGCTTGATATAAACACTTTGACTAGTATTTCGTTAAGTGGCTAAAACAAGTAAATCACATGGGAATTGTACCGCGACACGGCATAAAGACGGATGCGATCAACCCTCGCAATGGAGGGGGAGGGAGTTGGGACCGGATAACCAGGTGAGGGGAGAGTTAGTGCGCCCGTCTTCGAGGTCGGCCAACCACGCAATTTTCTCCGATATACCAACACACAGATTCACACACACTCGAACTCAGGCAATCATGCACACAGACTGGTCGCGGAGTGAGGTGAGGAGAGAAGAATGACAGATGTAAAAAATGCTAAGAGCCAGGGAAAAGTTTGCACTGATTATGTATCAGTCTGAGTTCTTAATAGTGGATATTGTGTTGATTGCGTATTGCACAAATAGAGAGGTTATTGATGTTGATGTAAATCAGAGGAGCAGAAGAAAGAAAAAAAGAAGAATAATGATCAATCGAAGAGTTGCTGGACTGGGCTCTTCGTCTAGGCACAAATTTGTATAAATATACGTACGCTTGTATGACAGGATCATCTACGACTACATGTGCTTTGTATATCAGCTGAACAACATGAATGTGCAAAATTTGTCAGCATTCTTAATGGTTTGATGAACTTGGTGGAAAAGTTAACGCACTAGTTATTGTAGAGAATCACAGGACCTAACAGATGTTCATCATAGTGCGAATTGAGCGCATTGCCAAAAGGAGCATATCTTGATAAAAGAATACTGTATCCCTAGCAATGTTAAAAAAACGCAGATTCCTATTTCGCTAAAACTAAATGCAAACAATGGCTCTCAGTGATCAAGCTAGCTTCTCGATAACGAACGTCAAATCAAATATTTTAATCACAGATGTTCGGTTAGCTCTAGAATGCCGGCTAAAAACTCATATTGTTGAAGAGTCAGCTCTTTGTAATGAAATATCATAGGACTAACATCGTTGAAGAACCATTCGGGTGTTCGAACGGTTATGAATAAAAAATGACATATAGCAACAATATGCACAATTAACAACAAATCACATCAACACTACATGCGCACAGCAGAAAATGAGACGAGAGTGTGATGAAGTTTGCTTGCGTTTGATAGTTCAAGATATGTACTTAGCAAACCGATTGTACGAACGGAAATATGGTTAATCGTTAATCACTTCGAGGCTTTAAGCCGTGCTTGATTAGGGGAAGAAATCAAACCATCAGGGGAAATAGATAATACCCAAACAATGCCTGTGTCGATTAGCAACTGTGCAAATTGCACTTCATCGTCCACTGATGTACCTCTTAATACTTATAGAACACGAATACAGTATCAAAACAAAACCCGCCAACTTAGGCGCAACATTTAAATTTTCAGACAGCTTAAATTAGCTGTCAGTCAATAGATAAATCTTATTTGGGTTTTTAGTTATATCATTGTGTGTCTGTTGGTGACGAGTATTAGAATGCAAAGTTGTTTTCCAAAAAAAAATTAGAAAGCAATGAGTCGTGAACATGGAAGAAGGGGAAGAGAAGAAATAGATTACATCGTCCGCGTCCATATTACAGCATCAACATCAACCACATAGGAGTAGCAAGTATCAATAACATTGAAGTAATGTATAGTAATCACCATCAACAACTACGCTATCATCTCTGTTTGATGCGTCCAACTCAAACAGTAATGAGTTTCGATGCTGGTCGCTAGACACCACCGGACACCAGATTTTGAACGCAATGCCGCCACATTCAATAGTCGCGCGCTGGCTGTGGAATCAGTCTGTGCATCCGCAATTGAAATCAACAAACTCCACGCAGTCTCTCACAAGCTTCGATGCGTGCAGAGCGAGCGCCCACAAAAAAGCGAACTGAAGTTTGTGGAGGAAAACAGATTATGGACTGTACTTGGAATAAGGTTATCAGAGGTTGGGCGAGAAATATTGCGAATTAGTGTGACGAGAAAGTACATCAATGAGTGTTTCAGAATTACCGTAGCTCATGTTGAAGATAGACTGGTACAGCACACTCGTCGGAAGAAATCCATAGTTCATCCAGTAAGCATAATAATGTTGTCAAATCAGTTACTCAGTCACGCGATATTCTGATGTTCACACAGAGATGAAATCAAATGCACAAGTTATCACAGGAATGATTTTGCCTTGGCCTAGATTGATAACAAGATATTAAATATAGGAAAAATCACAGACTGTGCATGTTTCGAATGACGAGATTCTCGTATGCGAACGCGTGCTGTTTATCCAAATTGCCTCCAGTCTGTCGAGAGCGAGCTGTGCACGATAATTCAGTGTCTAAAGATGTGCGTCTATTGTTCAATTCATTACCTCAACGACATTAAAAGTTCATTATAGGTATATACATATTCATATATCTGAATATAAATATATATGCGCGAATGACGGGTAATCACACGAGAGATCAATGAGGAGCACAGACTTCAGTGGACACCTGAATGCAACGTCCACATGCACGCAATAGTCGATCGAGCAAGGAGCAAGTTTAAGCGGGACTCAGTGTTCACGACGTGATGGAGACGTTGACACGGTGGCAGCTGTAGTGGCAGTGACCGTGGTGTCCTTATAATTGGTGTTGTGAAACAGTAGCAACTGTAAACTTGCTTGTCGAAGATGTAGTTTCTGATAATAGTTTTAACAGACGCAGTGGTCGTAGTAATAGAAGTAGAAGTAGTCTGTCAATACGGTAGTTATACGTGGTATCGTGTTCTCTGTTTGGAGGTGATTGCTGGTGGCAGTGGTGTGGTGGTGTGGTACGCGCGTAACCAAGATAAATGTCTAGTTCCAGATCTTCAGGAAACTATCCCACGAGCCAGTGCACACAGCCATGCCATCCTCCGTAACTCCGAGACAACTGACACGGTTGTCATGTCCAGTCAGTACACCTGCAAAACAGAAAACAGTTAAATAAATTGGCATTCACTACCATAACAGGTACAATATGACAATTAACGGTTAGCAAGAATCCTTTTCTTAGATACTGGTACTATTTCTGGTACTTCTATTCTCCCCCCCACATTTCTGTTGTTGACACCTGGAAGTGTTGCATCGTCAACGATCTTCTCTTTCTCCCACTTCTTCTCACTAACGTGGCATA
Organism: Prostheceraeus crozeri; assembly: GCA_907163375.1. Lineage (NCBI taxonomy): Eukaryota > Metazoa > Platyhelminthes > Polycladida > Euryleptidae > Prostheceraeus > Prostheceraeus crozeri. The sequence goes on along the minus strand of CAJQUW010014121.1, from coordinate 83,137 downwards.
GCGTTGAGTGTGTAAAACTCCTCTCATCTGACTTGTAGAACATTTACAGCCTCAGAATTAGACAACCGATTGTCATTTGTCTGTAGACAACAATCGCGCGAAGTTCATGATCACAGCTGTACCTTGTATTCTAACTGAGTATCCAAGGAACCAATCCTTCATCCCAGGGTTCAAGTAAGACTTCTCAGTCGTGTTATACTATCACTCAGTGACAGATCAAGTCTATTCTAAACACAATGTGACTAACTTTGGCGAAATTTGATGATTTTGGAAAATTTGGAAAATGTGGGGGGAAAGAATAGACGTACCCTATTTTTTCAATAAAAATCAATTAAGAGCTTTCACATTAGGAGCTGTAGATTGGGAGAAATTGATGTTATCTAGCTATAGCTAGCTTTTGAGGTTTATACTGCTTTTTATTGACTAGCTATGGCGTGATATAAACCGAGCCGTAGAAGAGCTAGTCAATAAAAAGCAGTGGGAAGTGGCATGAGAACTAATGGTTCATTCAGATCGGATGCGGTGCGGCTTGGGGATGTTCTCACACAAAAATAATTTTGGTTCAGAAACAAATACATAGCTGGTCACAAAAAACTGACCATCTAAATTATGTCTGCATTCGATCGATTCTCATTCAACGTGCCATACCAAGAACATCATTCCAAGAACTTACATTCTCAGCATTCAACTGAGCTATGATAAGCTTGCACCCGTTATGTTCGTTGGAGTGATCAAAATATGAAAATAACTCAATAAACAAATCGCAACATTTCAATATGAAGACATGAGTGTGAATTGGGAACGGGGAGAGCGAGCATTTTCTGAATTTTCTTTTGATATATTGTTGATCGAAATCGGTGGATTAAGCAAGAAATAGTGACATTGTAAGGTTTAACACAAAATCGTGACTACTGGTTGAAAATGTGATATTCTCACTATTTCATTCAAAGAAGTTATTCGTCCTCTATTTCTTTAGTATGCTATAATTCATCCGTAAAGAGCATTCCACTGACCAATACTCAAACTGCTTAAGGAGCAACTACAAGGCATTATGCTTTAGTCACATTCTAGTCATGTGTCATCAGAACACAACTCCATAAAGACGGAGAATTCATGCGGCGGTTAGAAGTCTGTAGCGCAGAGAAAGATCGCAATGAACTTTATCGCTGATAAAAGTAACGCGAATAAATAAACGGAATCCGTCTGAATATCATCTGGGAAAACGAACATCAAGATGTACATGTAACCAAATCATTTCAGTCACATCATGTTCAAAACCAGTAGTTAATAAATTAAACCTATATGCGCACACATGTAGGTATACATATGACTAAGGCGCTTATTAAATACTAGTAAGGCCCCTGGACTTCGTCCAGGATTTATATGCATAAGTATGTTAAATTAAGACAGTGCACATTGTATGTATGCACATTGTTGCATACCAAGTTTACCAACTCATTCGCCTACACTGATTGGCTGTCTTACCATTTAGATCGCGTTCTCATTGGCTGTTGCTGAATCCGTCGTGAAACATTAGAATCAATGAGACGCATGTCTAGCGAGGCAATTTTTTAAAGCAAATGAGGAGTTCATTTGTAAATTTAATGTAGTTACTTGTGTAATTAATATTTTTTCGGTAAAAATTTACACAAAAGTCTACTTTTCTCTGTAATTATGATACTTAGGGAAATGAGACCGGGCGGTTTTAACTACAAATTTTTTGTTCTATTAAATGGTAGTATCATATTGGCGTAAAGTTTCATGGTTTAGGAGGAGTTTATCGGCGTTTTGCATTTTATATATAAGATTCCTAGAAGATCTGAATGATTCAAATAGTCTGGCTTCTGGAGGAATAAAAAACGCAAAAAAGAACATCACACCAACAATAAAATATTAGTCGAGGAAAACATTATACTCTAAAAGAAATGAATCAATCATGCGAAAAATATCTGTTTTCTCTCCCGAAGAATTTTAATGCCATTATTTTTATCGTACTTTCACTGACATAAACATTGCTGTAAAGATGCAGCACTCCTTTTTCATATCAGATTTAGACCTTAATAATGTCAGAGCTCGTTGTAACAAGCAAACAAATGAGAAGCTTCGCATTCAGTTTTAAAGATTTATCTTTATACTCATAGTGGGCTAAGGAAAATCGGATGGAGATCCTAGTGAGTCATACAACAGATGGAAAGTAGAACATACATACACATGTAAAAAATATAATTCTGAAGATTCCAGACTCTTAAAATAATATTAGGACATGCATTAGGAAATCGCTAATTTTATGACTGTGATAGTGATGACAACAATGTAACATTTTCAACGAACATTTCGTAGAATTTCCTAGTATACGATATATAATTTAAGTTCGTAAGCAAGCCATATGATGAAGACACAGATAGTCCAAAATTCTTAGTCACTACTCAAATCTACCAATAGGGTATCACAAAAAATTGGCTCAAACCGAAGTCTATGGTAATGAAATTTGAAATAACCTATTTAAGTTGCATCTGAGTGATAGCAATAAAAATGTGAAGAAATTCCTGTCCTCCAGAATTGTGCGGAAAATTCTGAGAACTAATACTACTAGCCAATTTCGCTTTCAGAAGTAGGACATTGTAGGGATCATATTATGGATCAGCATTTCATTTCAAAAATTGCCACGTGTTTCCAGCATTTCATCAGAAAACTAACTATCAATAGAAAAGGCAACTTACCAGCTCGGTCAAGTTTCAGTGTATCCCAAACATTACAGTTAAAATCGTCGTAACCGCCTAACATCAGTCGGCCGCTCTTGGAGAAGGCGACAGAGGTGATACCGCAAATAATATTGTCATGAGAATACATTCCTATTTCTTGATCCGCTCGGATATCAAATAACCTACAGGTAGCGTCGTCTGAGCCCGTGGCGAAGGCAAATCCGTTGGGGAAAAACTGCAATTCATGATTTGAATATATTAGCCTCTTAAGTAACTGACATCTTGATTTTCACTTACCGTTATGGCGTTTATATCTGATTCGTGACCAGGGAAAGTTTGCTTGCATTGACCTTCTCGCACATCCCACAGCTGAAATGAGGAAAGTTAACGGATAAATAATCTGTCATCAGCAATGGTAAAATAAAAAAAATGAATAAAAATTCGAAGTAAAGTTATCAGAAAGTATGGACACTGCAATTATTGAAATATGTATGCAGCTGTTGTATAATCTGATTACATCGTCCCCTCTCGGTATTTAGGGCACTTAGTCCCTTGTATTTGGAGATGGATACTGCTCTTTAAAAGACAAGAATTGAGCTTTAATCTGTCTCTCATCTATGAACTCAGTAATTTCCGGCTAAACGATTATCAGATCATTCTTGATTGACTTGACAGAGGGAAAGTGACCGAAATGAATGACACAGAGGAGAAGTAGGGCCTTAGTGAATGAACATTACAGGAAAGTGTGTAAAATACCAGACACAAAAAGCGACACGACCGGCTGAAAGTTATGGCATCTCAAACTGGGTGGAATCCAAGAATATCATATTGAAATTTTCGAACACCTCAGGGAAACCTGAATGAAATTTCTAGCTATGTCCGATACCGAAATGACACAAATAAATCAGAGACTCTCCGGATGTTCACTGAAGTGACCGTAAGGATCTTCAATACGTACTACAATATTTGCATTGTTTGCTCGAAGGTTGGGAATCGCCTCTATTCGTCTGATTAAGTTATTGATTGATTCGAAGCTGCAATAACAGACGATGCACAGCCTCAGATTCTCTAGCACGTGACCCATCAGATTTACACTCCAAAATTGAACACATAACTCGCTCTCTCAAGCAATCAATTGGTAACTGTTCGAATTTGATGACGACGATCAAAGTACAATAACCTTCATGATAGACAGATTGTCAAATGAGATAGAAGCATATATTATAAGATAATATAAACTTCCGTTGCGTATGACAGTCATGAATCCATTATTCGACAAGTATCTAACGTAAGACTCCCAAACTCGCCATCTGTCACGAACAGTAGCATATTTATGAAGTGATGATGTTTACACGATTGAAAGACGCCACAGTTTATAGAATTAGACACATAAATAAATGAAGGGGAGAAAATAAAGACAAAATGAAAATAAAAGGAAGGAAAACTGACATGGAATAAATAGAGATAACAACAGTAAGAAGAATTTAATAAAGCTCTAGAATGAAAAAATTGAAGAAATTAAGAAAAATCTACATAAATTACCATGGAAGAAGAAGACTTTTTAAATGTTCCTTTTGAATACAAAGATCTGGTTAAAAGCGCAAGATTGTTTTGCGTGCAAACCGAATGCTTGGCATCATTAAGAGGGTTTTGTGACTCGAGACATTTTTGGTGAAGCTGTTCAAAATTTACATACGTCCCATTCTTGAGTTTTCATGCATTTTGTGGTGTCCATATCAGCAAGGGTTAATAGATGAAATTGAAGACATTCAACGACGATTTTGCCGATTATTCGGCGATATGCGACAGTTAGACTATAAATATCGCTTGCATGAACTGAAACTTTTGAAGTTGTCATCCCGCCGCTTAAGATATCAATTGATTTTTTTTCTACAAAATGTTAAATGGTCTCGTTAATCTTGATTTTGAAGAATATTTTTCATTTTCTGTGCGAAATCCATACCGAATCAATCATTACACGATCTTTGCTAAGAGGACAAAAACATCAGCGAAATACAATTTCTTTACAAGTGATGTGTTTAAGCATTGGAATAAGTTGACGTACTTCGAAGTTTCTGCTCCCACATTAAATGACTTTAAGCACCGGTTATCGAACTATTTCCGCATCAACGACATATGGAAATCCCTTAATTTCTCTAATTTTATTTGAAATGTACTTATTGCTTGACTTTAACTTTCTTGTTCATCAATGTTTGGTTTTTTCTTTCTCTATTTGTCATGGTTTAAGTTAACTTCTGTGTCTTATGTGAATGTTGTATGACAAATATATTATCATTATCACACAAATGGCTTCAAGAGGACGTAAAAGAGAGCTGTTATTACACATATACAGGACGGATAAGTACCTGTGTACATGCATATCTTAGTTTATGATGTTATCAGACCAGCAGCAGCATTGTGCAATCATGTCGGCTATTGTCATCTTACAGCAGTGTTGACGTCACGCTCTCTCTCCCGCTCGTTTGCTTATGAGAACTATTCGTTTTACATACAGTCTGTTACCAAATGATGTGATCCATTGTTCATGTATTGCCTTGATAAGAATGAACGAAAGGTCTCGACAACTCGTGCTATTTTTCATTAACTGAACAGTTAAAGGATCCTGTTTCTTCAGAGTTAATAGACTCTATGCTGCTGAGGATTAACTGATATCGTAGCACTAACTAAAAGATTAAATGAGAAGAAAGAGAAAGATTAAATGAAAGAAATGAGAGAGAGTGAGGACTTCTAGTCGCACTAATCAGTCAAGAATTGAAAAAGTTAATCCTATGACGAGAAACTACGACCATTCGATTAAAGAAGTGTGCAACAATATTCAGGTGTTTCTGCATGCAGCAACGCAATCATTTACCACAGGATTTCTACCCGAGGAAACTAATAAACAGCTGGCGAATTTGTATCATCAATCCACCACTTGATGAAAAAACGTTATTCACTCAATTTTCTACTAACGCTTGGACAGGATTATGCTCCAGAAAACATTAGTGTTCAGCTCTTCAAAATGCCGTTCATCAGATGTTGAAATATCAATCAACGTTAAGTGTTGTGTGTCGTATAATTCGACTACAGTAAACGGGCCTTTTCTGAATTGTCACACAACCTCGCAAAAAGATTCTTGACAACAAACCCACAAAAGGAACAGGGAAAACTTTCATCGAGATAAACACTGCCTACTGCGAGATAACTACCAAGCTACAATATAAAAATGAAAAATAATAGTACTTCATAACCTTTATAAATGTCAAACCTCGATAGACATGTTAACACTTGGAACAAAACAATTTAGCGAATCAATGAATCTTATCCTTTTCTGACACTCAAAATCCATGTTTTTATTGCTTTTATGAAAATAATTACAATTAAGAATAAACTGTCAAGAATGTCAATCAAAACTTGAGATTTGCATAATACATAAAATAACTTTCGTGGAGTGTTTTTGTAGCGGGAGGATCGCAAAGCAACAAATGGCAACAACTGTAAGAACCCGAAGTTTATATAATGTGAAAAAAGTAGTATAGTCCGTACAGAAGTAAAAACTACTATCGTTCGCAATATCTTCTTCGACATAATCAACTTCGGGAGAAAATTGGCTTTTCTTACAATCATTAATACAGCATGTTTACTGTCCGCATAGCACCAATCACAATATTCATATATAAGTTGAAGCATTTCTGAGCACGCAATACAGAGATGGCGATGGACAATGCGAGAAGACGAGTTGCATGTCAGCCACGCCCATTTAAGACATTATATCCGAGCGCACGGAATAGCTTCATAGTTTTCTTCTCTAACCATATTCATCTTACAAGCAAAATCAAGTATCTCAACACAATATGCTCTTGGCCGTCATGACAACGAAAGTAATTCACAATTATCGAAGTCAGAGAGAACATTATCAACATTTAGAGGCAGATAAACTTACAATAGCAAACTACTACATTCTAGAATTATTGATCCGAAAGCGACATCGAAGTTATCATGATACGTGTACTTTGGGCGTCAACACTCATCAAAATAATGATCACCAATGGGCTTTCGGTTTCATCTTATCTCTGACATTACTTTGCACTCTTTTCGCACAATAGGATCCTGTTTTTTACGCTATACAAACGGAAGTAAAGCAAATTGTGATGATACGGGACTTTACATGAGACTAATAAAAGTACTTTAATCTTTGCCCATGTATTTTTGGCTGATCCACAAATTTTGTATATCTGTACTAAAGTTAAGTCGCGGACAAGTGGCACATTCTTGGTTCGCATTGAGATACTAAGTAGATATCCTGTTTGAAAGTATTGAAAGTAAAATCACTATGATGCACATGCGCGATACTCTACACTCAGATACTAGCAACTAAATGTAATTCTGATAAAGACTGTTCTCCATCATAGCTTTGTTATAAAAATGCATTTGATTTATTGATACAGAGTTTGATCACACATCGAGTTGAACATCTCGATTTGTGCATCGATTAGATTCGCTTTAGGAATTTTGGTAATTATGAAATAGATGAATTTCGATAGAAAATGATTGGAGGATGTGACAATCAAACACGGACTTAATGATTCAAATTTTAGACAAATGCCTCACTAGTTGTAGATTGACATCCCCCAAGTACTAATTCACCCGAACTATTTTGAGCTCCGAAAATCCGGGGAACTCTTGGAGCCCCCCTGATTTTGATGCTCAATCGTCCCCAAGTACTACAAAACACAATTATCGCATACTCGTTGCACTGTTTTTCCCAACTCGTAAATACATAATTTCCCATCTGCAAATAGCAATTAAAATTCCACTTTTCTTTACAGAAAATAGATGTTTTGAGCATCTGTTGGACTCTGATGAGCGATGCAGTAGTTATGAAAGAAAAAGATTGTGTAGCACCTATACAAACAGGTAGACTTTGATTAGGATGTACTTTGTCTCTCTCATTAATGCCACCATCACCACATCAATCTTGGCAACGAAATCAGCAACATCTTGCATACATGATTAAGAGAGAGCTCTCCTTTTCTCGAAGCGACGCAATACCAAGTTACAACTTCGCTTCGTTAAAATGCGATTCGTCATTGGTACTACGTTCATGATTGAGCCAACATAGCGAAACGTCGCACATATCACAAGGAAGTGATCATTCATTGATACATCCGAAAGATTGGGTGCCCTCATTTCTGCATGTCAGTGCCTACTGACAACGATCAAATGTTTCACGCTAAAGTTGGAAAACATTGCCTAACCTAACTTGCGAAAACACTAACTTAAGTCCTCTTATAGATAATACGCATTGAAATTAGGCAGAACTCTACTGCGATAGCAAAATGGACGAGTCAAATGTCAAACGTCCAAGTACATGTTTCTTTAGATTAGTATTCCGCTAGTACTTCTTAGAGACAATGCTAGTGTAGGCCTATTTCTTAAATGTCGCATTTGTTCTTAAGCATCTCCCTTTAAGTACGAATGATGGCCACAGTCAATTAGGTGTTTCATATTTAGATTCATGCTTGCCATACAAAGCTACTCAATAAATCAGATTTGAAACTTGGCTCTCGGACTAATTAAGCACTGTCATCTCACACGAAAAATGCTCTCTTCACTCTTCAGCTAAAAACCGAGCGAAATATCAGTATGCAATGCATAATCTGACTATGACTATGATATCTATAGAAAATGATCATAGGATTAGCCAATCTATTCAGTTTCAGTAGCTCATTTGTAGTAACTTGTTGTCATTCATAAGTCGCCGATTGAGTCAGCCCTGACATATTAATATGGTTCCTTATAATCTCTGTGCATGCAATATAACATGGACAAAATTAGGAAGACCGAAATCGCAAATAATCCGAGATGATGGAATTCCGGTCGTAAAAGAGCTACATGCTTTTCGATACGAGCCTGCAAGCTACACATGTTGTCTTCATCGGCCGCATGTTCATCTATCATTTCTTATGATAGAAAATACTATAAGGAACTTCTTGAAGAAGAAATATAATAATCAAAGAGATGACAGCGTGGACAGTTATAAAACAATTTGCACTGTGATACCGCATATTGGCACAGACTCGCAACAACTTAAGCGTAGTCTTGTTGAAATTTATAATGAATATGGTATTGACGCTAAAGTAGTTTTTAATACTACTAAAGTGAAATCATATTCTTCTTTAAAAAGTAAATCGAACCCTCTGTTAAGTCTTGCGTTGAATATGAATTCTCATGCCTGGGTGATCCACGCAGACAAACATACATTGGCAAAACAAAACGACGGCTTCACCAGAGGACTGATAAACATTAAAGAACAAACACGGCAGTAAAAGAACACACAAATAACTGTAACTACTGTACTCATGACCTATCTGATCAATTTCGCATCAAATACAAAGGAAACACTAATTATAAAATCAGCACTGTAGAAGCAATTTTGATAAAATCTATGCAACCACAGACCAATCATACAGCAACGCATAACGGCATAACGGTATGTCCTACTTACCAAAATTCTTTAATTAGAATCAATGTTATAAAAGAGTGTACTATTCTATCCGCTTATGAATTCCGGTGACTTATGCTATTGTTTAATTGTTCTTTGCTTCAGATAACAAGTGAATTTAACTCTTCAGAGCCCAAGCGCTCCTACAGTTCTAACGTCATACAAATCAGTTGTCAATATGGAAAATCTTTCTATTTCGACTTGTATACTACAGATAATCGAAAAAGCAATTGATTTTCACATATTTGAATGATTTGAATGCAGTCATTGTTCAGATAAAACAAAATCGCACATAACATCTGTTCTACTTCATTCTTTGTCGAAGTGAAGAAAAAATGACGATGAAAAAGACTTTGATCCAATTGCCATCACGTTCAAACGTCTCGCACGAATTTGGATAAATAGCTAAGTGTGGAATATGATTAGAACATGGCTGCAAAGAAGGTCAGTTCAGTATTTATAACTAGCATAAAACGTAATCGCGAGATGATAAACACATACCAACCATCAGCTAATATAGGGAGCTATTGACACATGAAGATCAGGCTGTATCCAATGTGTTTTTCCTTGAAGACGCTAATGTCGAAGACTTGTAAAAAAATAATGAAAACAGGTTTCCGTAAAGTCGCGAGTTAAAATATCCGAAGCTCTAATATAGTAAAAAATACATATGGCCCTTTTCTAAAAATATTAATAAGCTGTTAGTCGATTATGTATGCATATGACAAATACATACGTCTATTCAACTGACTACTCCGACGGTTTGCGGAAATACGATATCCAACAGTAAGTTAAAAGTAAGATTGATGCAAGTTCGTTTCCATGCTCAGCATTCCGCTGCTCTCTATTGCTTCATGATGGTCGATAAATCAAATATCACTCAAGCAGTGACGTACGAGAATTTCAATTGCATTGGAAGTTCCCGATATCAGAATATTCCAGATTGTATCTTAGCTTGGAGAGTTTCCAAATCTCCCCGACTAGGTAACTTGTTCACTTATGACTTGTTGTGAGTCAAAGTAAATAATGACTCCAATACAGATATCTAACCTTCCTTGATCAATTAATGTCTGATTAATGCATTATATCATATGAATTTGAATTGAAAGGAAAAAAGTTTGCTTGAATAGCGTAAGTTCGGGTGAATAAAATTAATAAACTAAATTAACGCTGTTTATACTCGGAAGCACATTAGGCACGAAGCCTTCCTTCCATGTGGCCGAGTTGTTACTTATCCCATTCATTCTTTTTGTGTGAGTGTTTAACAAGAATGCAGAATGTACCTATTTTAGGTTTGACCCGACCACGATTTGAACCAATGTCTACCGGACGCAGAGCGAACACTCTACCACAAGGTCACAGAGCCAGAATAGGGTCACGGAGGTGAATAGGGTTACCTGACTCGGAATACGTCTCAGAGCTTTGCGATCTGAGAAATCATCACTTTTTTGGAGAAAAAATTTTTCAAACAGTTGCAAATAATGGTAAGTTTATCATGACAGAAAACAGAACACATACTTAATATTTATTAAAGTACAGAAAAAGTAGCTTTTCTTATCTCGTAAATCGCATGCTTTTTTAAACACTGATCAAGACTTTGATACAGCGGAATAGTGAGTAGTAAATATCCAGCTTCTAATTATAATTTCTTATTCGAATTACAATTCTAGGTGATTATGTTAACATACTCTATTACTAATGTTGACCCTATTCAACAAATAGACATGTTCTTTTGAATCAGAAATGTAATTTGATGGAGTGGCCGTATTCACTCCAAAGCATGGGGTGAAAAGGGTCACTAAGAAAATGCGAATTGATAGTTAAATATAAAAGCCAGTTGATGATTGATTGCATAGGCGAATGACCACCATGTGTGGTCATGTACTTAGCCTGATTACAAAATCACAACACTACATTAGAGGGTAGGGGCCTATGAAACCCGTATAAATTGGCCCTACTCACCCCAACTTACTGTAATTCATTTTCTAGCAATCATCTAGCAAGCTATCATCTAGCTATTTTTTCATCTAGCAATAGCCAGTTACGTTGGCTAAACTGACAAGTACAGAACAACAAATTGTCGATTCGAGGAATGCTGCTCTTAATAGGCTTGCAAGAAAATATCATGAATTTGATTTAAAATCACTATTGTTTGTAAACGTCCGCGATCTCCACAATATTTGAACAATCGATATGCAATGTAGTTTCAGTAGTGATGTAGCTACTTCAATTATTCCAATGAGTTACAACGTCAACGACTCTCCTTCACGTTCTTTTGTTCGTCGAGGTTTCCATCATTTAGGGGACACTCTCCCCGCTATCTTTGCAAGGAGGCACACTAATGTTTTTGCTTAAAAAGCTCATAAAGCATGTGCTACTACTTTTACTCCTCATTTATCATCTCTTCTTTCCTAGGTTTGATGGTCGGACAATGGAGTTGGGACGGTTGTCGTTAAGATCGGAAGCGCCTTCTCCACTCTTATCAAAATTTCGACATGAGGGTTCAGATGGGGGAACTCTAGATCTCTTTCGAAACCGTGACATCATCCCTTTCTTAGGCCGCCGACACTTCGAAGCTCAACATTCTCCTTGGCCACTTCCAGTTCTGCACCTGTTGCAAGTGACCAAACCAGTGCAAGCGAATTCGGTGAAGGATTGATTCCATATTAAGTAGATGCAGCAGACCTGACAGTTCACGCATGGAGAGACGTTCATTTCTCACCAGACGAGTCATCAACTTTCATAGGTCATGTCTCCGACACATGTTGTAAGACAGTCGTGATGCATGGTTTGTATACCTGATTCCTGCGCTCCAGCGAGATAGATCGTGGAAATTCTGCCAGGCACATCTTACACGAGATGCCACAATGCCTCACAACAACCTAGATTACAGAAGTTATCGACCACTTCAATAGAGTCTCCGCCTATTACAACCCTGCTGATCTTTGCTTGAGACACAAAAAGCATTCCTCCACATGCTGAGACTTCAACTTGGGTCCTAACGCAGAACGACCTTGATCGCGTCCCTGCACATAACAAATGGAAACTTTCCTTCGTCCTAATTGCGTAGCTCGGGTACTTCGACTGATGACTACTTTGTTCTTTCCGATGATGACTTGCATGTCTTTGCTCGCCACATTTGTAGCGGTCTTTTTAGTTTTCAACAGTCATATGCGACAAGGTCATCTCCTCCGTAGAGCATTTAGTGAGCGCATCCTCACCGAAAATCTTGTAAAATAACATTTAGTACGTGTATAGGCTTTGAAGTTATTGCAAACAATCAAAACAGCTATCGCCTGGAATTTATTTGACTGTAATAGGTTGAAGAAAAACATAATTGGCGGGAAAACACTGACTGTCTCCTGAAGGGTTGGCGAATAAATAACCGTGGTTGTGATAAAAACTATTGCAGACGTTTAAAAATTAGAATTTACCAAATTATAATGTTATTTTGTCTAAAACATTGCAACCTCGGGTCACTCATCTTTCCAAGCGGAAAATTGCGGAATCTTCACTTTTCCGTGTAAGATACTTTCCGAAATAGCTGCGCTCAGGTAAGTAACTGCAAAACCGCTCTTACTGAGTCAATGTATTGCTAAGAAAATCGATTTCGTGTCATCTGTAGTTTATCATATACCTTTTTCTTCAACCTATCATGATGACATGATTACTGGCACATTGATTAATCTCTGAGCATCTTTTTATGAACACACAATAGTCACCAAGTCAAAACCAATACAACAAACAAATCTTGCTGATGATATCCCATTCGCCTCGCATTCTTTTCAACAAAATCATTTTCTCTAACCCTTTCTGGATGCAATATAAGTTAATATGGTGGCTGTGATACAATTTATAAGTTCAAAATCAATCAAGAAATCGATTTTCAAATGTACCATCAGCGTATTTAATACTTAGATGTCAAACTTGCATTCAACTTTACTGTCATCTCCCACCATACGTATCATTGAAGTTGGAAAGGCAAGCCAGAGTGGAGTTATATTTAAACGAAATGTCTTCAATACCATCCCCATAATTGACCACGAGATAACGCCATCATATTGAATTTCCTCAAACCAAAATTTCTGCTACTATTTTGTTCATAAACTTGCCGACGACGCTGAACATGCAGCAGCATACTCTTTAAGGGGAGTGCACACGAAAATTATGGGAATAAATGATACGAAGTCGGAGGGAAACAGCCGGAGTAGCAATGACGACGTCGTTGTCCGATCGACGCGACCTCAAACGCGCTTAGCAACCAGAACTCTTCATATCCCAAACAGCTAGTATGTTTCGCTTTACCAGTCTGAGCCTACCTTCGATCTCCTCTCCCTTTTCCCATTCTCCCAATTGTTCTTCCCCTTCTCTAATTCGTAAAGCAGAATCGCTGGTTTCATCGCTGCCTGATGTCGAACGCGTCTCGACTTGTATACTCCAAACCATTGCTCAATCAAACTTAGTTGTCACAAACAAAAGGATCCATTCCTACGCAGCTATGGCATAAATACATTTAGTTGATACTTCTTAATGTTTTACCCTCTAAATGATGACAAGGAAATTTAGAAAATTCTTTAGGAAGGAATTGCGACTAAATCACCTTGTACTTGGCATAAACCACTCAATTTCTTATGCAGTGATCATCCATTTGTGTCATTTACAGAACAATTGATTCTTTTCTTAGTCAAGCATAAAAAGTAATCACAGCTAGACTTTTTCCAACCATATCCAACATTTTGAACATCGGCAGTAGAAAGCGCAAAATGCCGATGGAACGTCACCCTCAGATTAATTTTTATTCTCGACCGATAAATTGATCTACGAGTTATTATTGTCGAGGTTATTGCCCAAAACTTTATGATTTTGTAGTAATGAAGAACATCTTAATTTTTAGTTCCCAGTCGACAGTTCTAGCTCAGCCTTCCACGGTACTTCATAGCTTCATTGAAGCTGAGAATGATAGCTATTTAAAGATCTATAACGCATTAATGTGCGACATGGTCGGCGAGTGATCGTATTTTGATACAATTTATGTGGTCCGTTAATTATTCGCAACTATGCAGTAGGACCAACCGGATACTGCGCTTTGAAATCGTTGGATGTTGTTCTCCATTGCTCTTCCACGCTATCTTAAGCGACCTCTTGACCTAGCCAAATTCACGAAGATTCTTAGAACTTATTTGTCCAATCATCATAAACAAACGAAGAGCAGCAAATGATATAAAAACACGTTCATTTAGACATCTCTTCGAAGTTAATTCGGACAGACGGCACATCGGAATTCTTATGGAATAAAATCTTTGACTAGTTTAAAATTCTGACTTCTCAACTGTGAATATGGATCCGAAAGTTCAACCAAAGGACCAAATTTAAGAACAAAGGTAAAGATTTACAAAGCATGTATCAGAAACTGCATGTTGTACGGCATCGAAACGTAGGCCATGACGAAGGAATCACTAAGGCGACTTGAAGTCAACGACATGAGAATGGCGCGTTGCATGGGTGGTGTCTCTCAAGATAGGATCTCAAATAATAAGTGAGAAGGCTCGGGTTAGAGGAAATTGGCGACGTGGTACGGAGAAGGCGTATGCGTTGGTTCGGGCATGTCAGCACAATGGATTGAGTGAGTCAGTAAGGCATGTATCTTGTAAGAAAATTGTTGTATTTATTGATTATCAGTGCTTTCTGAAGATCCTTTCAACAAGCTCAGTAAGCAAGTTCCTTCTATCATTTCAATTCAAATTCCGGCTTATATTATGAACAGATGACAAAAGTCGCACGAGGAAGACACACAGATACGCACTGTGTGAAATGTGAAAATTGTCATTAAAACGGCAAAATGTTACATAAAGGTAACAATCAAAACTGATCATGTAATGAGCAAAAAATATTAATTACCTTTGCTGAGGCATCGCAGGCGCCAGAGACGAATGTTCGCATATCAGGAGCTACACTAAGGTACATTACATCGCCCGTATGACCGGCAAAGGAAGTTGTCTGTTGGCCTGTTTCGATGTCCCACAGGGCACTGAAAAATAAAGTCACAATCTCGTGAGCTTGCTTTCATACTAATATCACAAGATTATAACAATAAAACGTTTTACAAACCAGGGTTGGCAAAATTGTTATCGTAACACGATAAAACGTCAATGTTTAAATAAAATTTTAATCATGTTCACTCAAATAGCAAAATCATGGAATCCTTACAGCTCAGGATCATCATGGAATTCCACTAATCAGGTGATAGATTTCATCCATTGGAGTAATTGTTTAGTTTATATCATCCAGTTTTGTATAATTTCTTCAGAAGATCGTGTGATTTACACTACCCTAGAAAATAGATAGCTGTAGAGGTCTGCAGTTGTCGTAAATTTGTCCTCAACACGAAAAGAAGTGTTTCAGTCTTAGCACGAACACAACGCGAAACACGACTGTAAAGTGTTCGAATGCTATGATGAAGCAATCTTATGCACGAGTTGCACAGAGAATTTTATTTCTCGACGTGCTATGATGATCAATGAATAATTGTGATAAATGTGTCTATGATTATCAAGAATATTTGAATAGAAACTTAGCCTTGCCAATAATGCAAATATCTATTCACAGACCTAATCTATACTTAAGAAGGACCGGATTAGTCATTATTGGCATAATGGAGTAAATCTCATTCACCGCGCGGGCAGTAATCTGCTTAACAGGTCAAATGAAGTGATAGGATATCTACAATATATGCACGGACACAGATAAAATGTTGTATTCAACTGATGCGATTTAAAAATGAATAGAAGATGTCGGTTCCGTGCAAAATTGCTCCAATTAAGCGGAGGATTCTTCATTGTGATAAGGTGATTATTCTAAAGTTTGATTGAGGGTTCATTGGGTTTTTCTTGATGAGATTAATATAGATGTATTAGCACTTCAAGCGAAATTCACTCACTGAATATAACGTCAAGTTCAACTATAATGAATTTTGGGCCGGATTCGGATTCCTCTGTGACTTTTTGATGAGTCATTCTTTTTTTGACGACCGCATGCTTCTACTTTCAAGCAACAACAGCAACCATTCAGGTGACATGTGCCTCATAGAATGTCTGTTTATTGTTTTTGAACAAACTGTAACTGCAGAAACAAAAAACCAGAAAATTCAGAGAACTAGTACTATAATTCAACTTAACTGAATAAGTAGGTTTTGTTCTTTATGCCAACCTTGCCATAAACTATTGAAATTTTCTTTCAGCAGCATTGTCTTAGAAAATGGGTAAAATCATAAAAATATGAAAAAGCTCTAAGCTGCAAAATTTGAATTTTTATTGACCAATATTTCGGTTTCACAAAAAGGAATGAATCGAACATCTGCAGTCTCACCAATTGTCCTCTCAACAGCGTCAATTGTCAAAAGAAAAACACTGTTTACCAACTCCAGTGCACAAAATGCTTTGCCACATATCGGAAGCTCAATAAGACCTCTACATATCAGAGTGAAAGAACATCTTACCCGTCCTGGGTCATCAGTATACAAACATCTACAACTCTGCCAGAACAACTTAGTGAGTACAAAAGTACTAGCCAAAGACATAGACACCGCAAATCTTAGACTAAGGGAGGCCATCTTTATTAGATCTCTGTGTCCTGTAATGAACTCAAGGGAGGAGAGGGAGGTGTTGCGTGACTTTTTATTTCTATGAACATTATATCATAAATGTGCATATCTTGATTCCTCTACTAATTGCATTGCACACTTAAATTTTGAATCTCCTTCACCTTCTCTGTAATGCTTTCTTTGTAATGCTATCTGACCCTGATGCTGGTTGTGAAACCGAAATATTGGTCAATAAAAATTCAAATTTTGCAGCTTAGAGCTTTTTCATATTTTTATAATTTTACCCATTTTCTTGCCATAAACATTTTACGAATTAGAGAAAATTAGCACAGCAAGAATAATTGTAATCCTCTACACTTAAAAGTCAGAGTGATAATGTTAGTTTGCTTGTTTTACTAAGGCTGGAACATTCCTCATCTGTCACGTTTTCTCAACAAACAAGTCAGATTACCTTGCAAAAGCGGACCGACAAAATTACAATATTATCGATCGAGCCTGAAAGATTAACAAAAACACGATTGTTATGTTAGAAGACGCATTAGCAGCAAAAATCGTCATATCTTCGCACATGTGTTTCGACTTTAGACACTAGTTTATCGGCACTGAAATGCTGTCCGACTGCTTAAGACTTAGAGTAGACGCCATCGACGCAGATAACATTCAAATAAACGCGTGTATACTGAGGTCTCAATTCAGCAACATTTCTTATCTTAGAACAGCTAACTCAATATCGTTGCATTGAAATAGAATTTATCATTCTTCGCTGTTCTTGTCCATTTATAACTACCATTCCCGATTCAGGAGATATACCTGTGCTGATAACGGCTGACATTTCGTAGATCTATTCTAGAGTAAATATCATGCGGAGCAATGTAAATATAATCTACAAAACAAACTCATATTCGTTCGGAAACCTGACCTACATTCAAAGCGCATGACAACAGCTCCACAGCAGATGTCAAAGTTTCGGGGATTGAGTGGACAAGAAGTCGTAGGTCTGTCTACATGAGCAGAATCTAAATATCAGAGAAGTTCGTTGGAATTTCACTTTACAAACTTCCAGATCACACATTTTAAAATTATATTAAATCTAAATTACATCCAAGGACAGAAAATAATAGATATCTGTCGATATCTCGTCTAAATTTGATGAGAGTTGCCTGTGAATGAAGCCTAACCAATTGGTAACTTTCGTATCACTTCGAGGCACAGGTGTTAATGTGAAGTAAAATTCATTGATTGAAGAAAAACGCGACCTTGAGCAAACAGCACTAGTGACTAGTATTGATAAATAGTTTAACTATTTACAACTTCTTAGCCTACTGAAAAGCAATACTAACAATCTTTCGAATCTCGTACACAAAAATAAGCGCATTTCCATATTACATTAACGTTTAATGGCTTCATTATTCAGATAAAAGTTGCACACGTCGACCAACACCTGACAGACGTTCTATAAGGATATAACAGTTGTGGATTGCGACTAAATCATCATAGAAATTGGCTGCATTCATTTAAAATTCTAAAAGGGCTCTAGGAGCATTCACCTGGGTGCGGACATCACCACTTCAGAGGCTCAATTTAAGAACATTATTGATGGATAAGCCTTTATTACTTGTCTCTAAATGAGACCAACTAACTTCTCTTCCGATAAGATGTATACCAAATAGCGTCGAAATGTCGACAAAATACTAATTTGATTTGATTTTTCTCCTAGAGATAATTTTTGATTTTCATTTTCGAACGTGATCATCCCGCCCACTGTCATGATATACTCTTGCTTCTAAAGAACAGGTTGTAGACATTGTTACACTAATCTACGGCCCAGCGACTATGGAGGAAACTGGATCAGTAAAGCAATGAAGAAAGCATCGATGAAAAATAGAACAGCAATAATTTTTCATCTTGTCTTCTGTAGGGGCACTCTAATTCTGTCATATTCGTCTAACTGCTTGCTGCTGATCAGAATATCTTTCTAAATAGATTAGTGGAACAAAATTAAACGGATTATTTTGTAGCTTCTGCTGTTCACACGATAATTGATAAATCAAGTGTTTCAGAATTTCAAAGACGACAAGCCCTCACAGTGTTCAAGATGAATGACCATTACCAATCGATCTTAACTGTTGACATTTCTTTTGAGTTGCAGTGCAACATGTGTTAGCCCTCTAAAGCCACACAGCAAATTTAGGCGAAAAGAAAACATTCATTGGTCGAATACTATTTATGTCGAGAAAATCGCGAAGCCCTGTGAAGAGAACATCTTTATACAGACTTAACCAACATCTCACACATGTCAAATAAGCAGCAAACAAACAAATAAAAAGCATGATCCTTGGAAATATATTTAAAAAAATATCTCTATTAACGGACATTTCGACTCCTGCAGCATTCGAGTTCAGTCACACAACCTAAGCCTATTTTTTCACAAGATCCGCATCTGTGAATACGGAGCGAATATGAATTGGGTTAAAAACACATCATTCCAATTTATGGAAGATAAGATTCTTCGACTATACATCGAAATTGACGCCAATTAACGTCCAAGGTCTAAATTTTCATTAAATTGATTCACATCCTCTCAGAATGCTACTTTCAAATAGGAAGACATTCATTTTCGGAGCCCAACTAGGTTCATTCTAATTATACGAATTAATTCTATAATTGCTCTCATTTCCGTATTCATTCTGCTTTCGAAAAATGAGAATGTTGCTATATCAGCGCGATACACTAAGTTAATGATCTATCTCCAAAATAGAATACTCCGGTGTCCGATGCAGAACGGAAAATACGAAACTTTAGAATCAATACATGTCATATCACATAGCGGAACGTGTCAACGATAGTTTATCGGCTGATAAAGCAAACAGAACTTGACTTGAAGGATAAATCACATTCATTCTGATTATGCTGAAGTTAGGTAAGTAGCGGCTGCAATTGCCCCATCGATATTCTAACGGTAAAAATGAACTATTGGCAAGCAAAGGGCTGCTATAATCAAAAACAAAACCGGAATGGGCAACCCCAAAAGCATGGAGCCGCTCCGATCAATTGACATCCGGTTAATTTTCAAACCGCAACCGTTTAATTTATCCGGCATTATCCGGTTAATTTTCAAGCCGTTCATGTCGGGGCTTGCTCAGTTTTAAATAAACATGTTTATGAAATCTCATAGTCAGCAAGTAAATGTAAACGGCCCTGTGTCAATGCATATGTATTCTACATTCAACACTCTCCTACATACAGCGTGTGATAAAAGTATCTGAAAACTTTAATTGTAGAAGATAGCTCTCCTATTATACCGATTAGTCAGAGTAGAAACTGCACATCATGGTGTTTGTTAAATACGAAGCTTGTCTTTAAATAGGAGAGCTATCATCCACATAAAGTTTTTATTGACCTTTGGGACACGTTGTATAACTTATTGAGCATTTTTACGAATGCTCCGGATGCACCAAAGCACAACAAGTATCGAGTTTTATACTGACAACATATGCATCACTATCAACAAGTCGCGTCCTCAAAATTATAATTATATTGATGTTATATACTATATTATTAATTATATATTATTCTAAAAGCAAACATATCATAGATCTTAGATCATAGTCTTGTCTATAAAAATATATTTGACTTTTCCATAACCTTTTCCTTGAAAGAACGTTTCGCACTACTTAGGTTAATGCTAGTCCAAAAAGCCAGAATTCCTGCTAAAACCAGAAGGGAGACAGCCCTGCAAACAATCTTGTTTATCACATGAGTAAGTCTTAGTACCATTTGGCTGAAACATCGATGTTACTTCAAAATCAGACAAAAATAATCAAGATAGCTTAAATTGCGACTGACAAAATGATGTGGCAATTGTTAAAAGTTTTGTATTTTAGACTGAAGAAGCAGTGGAATTATTGTGTCCAGTCAATTGTGAGACTGGACAGAGAGAATAGTATTCCTTCTAAAATAAGCGGCAACCTTTCATTCTGATACTACACGGGAGGCAACACAAAGTTTCTCTTGAAGTGGGTTGTACTAACGGTTAGTTATACAACGTAATTTATGTGGTTGCATTATTTATTGATATAATTTTCCCATTCGATGCAACAATTCTTCTAGTGAACCTGTGTTTACAAAGAAAACATAAGCTCCAACAATAAACGTTTTCTAAGCATCAGGGAAATATTTTCGCTACGCCCTTCCGACCAACTTGACTAAGCAAAGCAATTATATAAATAGTTGATCAGTAAATTCCCTGCTGATTCGATCCTCCAACAGGATCATCTGAATTAAATTCTTTTTCATGGTCGTGAACTCTCATAACGATTCATATAGGCCGTATTATCGCTCGAAATCCAATGTACGAATTTTTTTTGGTGCAAAACTCTAAATTGGTGCAAATAAATCCTTAAGCACCTCTTACCTGGGTTTAGTCAAATGAAGCATCCTGTGATTAATCTTCTCTTGTTCACGCATATTAATCATGACATTATTATTATCATAATCACTTTTGTATCAGAGCAGGCCTAGTTCATTTAACGAAGTATTGTAATTAGGCCTATCTAGGCATGCCAGATTCCTCCTATCATTTGGCCCCTGATTGTGCCCATGGGAACGGGAACATCAAATAGCCAAGCAGCGTCTTATACGAGGTACCCCTGGACGTCCTCTTTTGGACACTCGTGTAAGTTCCTACGCTGGCAGCCTTCAAGCTGTCGATGGTCATGCGCCTGTTAACAGACAGATCACGAGCGAGTTAATGTGAACACTGGTCATCATAACTGAATACTAATTTTTTTGATATTTTTCACCAATCATTAGGACAATGGACGTAGTCCTATTTGTAATTGGATAGTTTGCCTTTGTCATTCACATACTTTGTGAGGATTGAGTAGAATAGTAGTGAAATTTTCTGTTCTAAAGTCGATGTATTTCGGTGATCTGTGAGACTGTCATTATCAAGCAATGAATATACTGAACATTTTGAAATTGAAATATGCCGCAAAGGGGAAATGATGCACAATGAAAAGCTAGGAATTGGAAATAACGACTAGGAATGGAATTAGAAAAACATTTTTCATCTATTCTGAGGCTATCGTTGTCGAAAATACTTTCAGCTGAAACACAACAGTAGGGTTCGAAAGGAGCTTGCAGTGTCATATTCCACAACTGGTGTCCGCTGTCAAGTTGAAGCCATCGCACTTCGCAGTCAAAAATCTCGACCTTACTTTGTTGTAGTAATTGAAACATAATGGTGCAATTGATAACATGGTTGATGTGTCAGTCAAGCAATTTGAAGCACCGGACTTCCGACTTACGAAGTCACCGTTAGCAGTCCATCCTTCAGCCTTGAGTTACTCGAGAATTTTAACAGCTCATCATCATCCACAGTTTCTAACGCACTCGAACTCCAATGTGAGTTTTTGCAGCATACGCCCTCTACATGGAAATAAATTGACCACATGAGTGTTAGTCGAGTGATATCTTTCTATAGAGAAAGTCTCTCCCGGAAGTTGAACGCATCAGTCTTGCTTGCCTCATGAGCTATCTCAGCATGTTCCTATCGCCATCCATCGTGTACTTGAGATAATAAGACTCAGAATGTGATTTGTCCTACTTGATTTTCGATGGTGAAATTCTAGATGAAACATTTCACATGATCTGACATACACTTGAAGGAAAGCATGATGGATAAGGCTAAGAAGCGATTTTATACTCATATGTGATGTCCGAACTTACTGATAACATTTTTGCAGACTTTGTGCACATTTTTTATACAAAATTGACAAGATTTTTCACTTTTTGCTACTAAGATGCTTACCCACCAAAATATTGAACGGCACACGATCTTAGGAGAAATGATAGTAGGCTATTGATTTTCTCGAATCGTTTCTATTTGAGGTTGCAAAAGCAATATTTTAAATTGTATAAAAAAATCTTATAGTTTGTGATTCAACCGTCTCGGTCTTTTAGTGATTAAATGCCGAACTAGAGTGTATTGATGAGATGGAATAAGAAAAGGGTGAAATCGAAGAGAATTATGATTATGACAGTGACGACGAACTTGAATGGAGAATTACGAGTACTGAAAATAGAAACTTATGTTGAGTGAACGATGAGACATTTACAATTTTGCATTTGGTGACCGAATGATGTAGAGTTTTTAAGAGTGTTAGTTGAGCGATTATCGACCCTTTCACTTCCAGTCTTTTTTGAAAATAGCGATTTTACACTTCAGACAACTATAAAAATAAATCTCTCAAACAAGCAGCTATATTTTATGATGGAAAGCAATAATTATGATATGTTGAATATCGAAACCCAAGAACTATGCCAGTAATTATATACAATTGACAGTCATAATTGTCTACCAATTCAAACCGTTCATGCTGGTCTCATATAAAACTGACAAAACTTCTGAAGGCAATTGAAAAAGCAAGGTACGTGTCGAATTCCAGGGTGGGTTATATGATCATTTTTTCAGTTCATAATCGGGTTCCAGAAGGGGATGAGTTCCCTTTTTTGGAAAATCCGGTAGTCCTCTTAGATGAATTTTCCTGACCCTTATTTCATAATTCGCCGTTCCGACACAAGGCATTCGCCGGATGACTTCACATTTCCTAAAGCAATTTGATAAGTTACATTTAATTCTTGCTATTAGGTCACGACTCATGCGATATGTGAACTGTGCGTCGCGTCTAACTTAGTATACAACGCAATTGCACCAGTTAACATCCAATTCAACCGAGATAAAATTGAATTTTGACAATTCATGTTATCTCTAAGTAAGAATAATTCGTTACCATGCTTTCACGAATATGTAGCTGTAACAGCAGAGGGCGTATCCAAGAGGGTAATTGCTGATAAGCCAACGGAAAGCACGTGCCTCTCCAGGGTTTTATCATAAGACAACATTCAATACTAAAAACACTAAATGACATGACAAGTGTAACATAAGTAGCGGTCTGAGCATAGCCGAAGCTTGGAAGCACCGGTCGTAACTTGTAGTCAGAGTGAAGCAAAAACAAAATATCTCAAAAAGTCGTGGTTTCGACTCCGTGTTTAGTAAGTGGAATCTTTCCATGAAAATATAATTGCAAAGCCGAATTGATAAACTCACCATGTCATATCGCCTGAGCTGGTGACAATTTGATTATCGTCAATGAAGCGACAACAAGACAGGTATCCTGTATGACCGGGGAGTTCTCGACTGACGCGCACATTGCCTTCTCGCGTTTTGAGACTGTATATCGAACAAATATTATCTAACCCACCACAGGCTACAAAGTTTCCAGAGGGAGCATAAGCACAGGTCATCACCCAACTGCTTCGGAGGGGTATCGCATGCACCTGAAAAGCAAGTAAAATTTGTAGAAAACCGCTGATAAGGAGCAAGCTAAATGTGTAATTTATAATCAGAAAGGAAATTCACCCTCCAAAGGCGAGGTGAAGCAAAAAACACATTTTATGAGAAAACCAATTTTCAGAGAATTGACAATGTGCTGCAGCATATTAACTTGGTAACGCATGACTCCCCAATTTACAGCAATAATCAATTTAAATGCTAAGTAGTCTAACTTCCTATCTCACAACAAGCATTGCGCTTGTTGTTACCCGCATGTCTGCCATGATACAAGGGCGACTGTATTGAATTTTAGCGATGAGTATCGTGAACAATGAAAGCCATGTCCACAACTGCAAATCCCAATTACAATTCGATACATTAACAGAACATAAAACAACGATGGAACCCCGATGGATCTGAAGCAAACATTGGTGCAGTTCAATGTAACAGTAAAAAATTTCAAAATTGAGCAACACGAGCCAAAGAACTTAAACATATCAAAATAGTAATAATTTCGTGTGTAATAGGCGGACAGAACTTGCACAATGATCCATGCAATTATTGAACTGAAAATTGCTTAATTCTGTGACAAATAGCCTAGTTAATCAAATTGGGACTTGTGCAAATTTCATC
Source organism: Prostheceraeus crozeri (assembly GCA_907163375.1). Taxonomy (NCBI): domain Eukaryota; kingdom Metazoa; phylum Platyhelminthes; order Polycladida; family Euryleptidae; genus Prostheceraeus; species Prostheceraeus crozeri. The sequence continues at coordinate 58,361 of CAJQUW010014121.1, read as the reverse complement.
GATCAAACATCAGAATAGCAAAAACTGAACCCAAAATATTCAAAAGAGAGTGCTGCATGAATGCGCACCTTTGAAAAAAAGTGTTTTATCATTGAAATTTTGCCTTGCGAATACTCCGATGATAGCAATAGAAAAATAGAAAAAAACCTCTCCCGAGTGAAAATTACTGCCGATGTATGACTATAAAATTCAATAAAATATAATTGTGCCGACGTTTCGCGTCCAGACGCTTAGTCTTATTTATTATTGCGTAACGGTTACTCTCAACAAGACATAAAAATGGCTCAGAAAAATCAAATAAAAAAGAAATACAAAAAAGACGGAAAATCCAATAAGTGTACTCTAAAACTTCCTTTTGTCAGTGATAGTCTTATAAGAAAAATAAACTACAGTATTCGCAAGTACAAATTAGATATCAATTTTGTTAGTACCGGTAATAAAAAGCTCCGTAATGTGTTCAGTCATAGACCGATCTATAAGCACAATAATTGTGACCGATGTGACAAATTGCCTTCTTATTATGTCTCTGATGTGACTTGTGTAATTTATCAATTCACTTGCAAATTTTGTAATGGCCAATATATCGGTAAAACTGCTCGTCCATTTCATTTAAGATATAACGAACACAAAAACAGTATTAAATATAAAAACAATTCAAGCGCTTTAAGCAATCATAGAAATATTTGTACATAGCAATGTCAATAGCATTGACGATTTTAATGTAGAAATTTTAAGGTGTGTGCGTGATTCGGTTGAGACAAGTTTGGTGGAAGCTCGTTTAATTAATTACCATCAACCTTTGATGAACAGGCGTCACGAGACTGTTGCAACGAAAATTAGAGTTTTGTAAATCACTCTTTCATTATCTGTGCTAGTTCTGCAACGACTAAGCGTCTGGACGCGAAACGTCGGCACAATTATATTTTATTGAATTTTATATAGTCATACATCGGCAGTAATTTTCACTCGGGAGAGGTTTTTTCTATTGCTATCATCGGAATCATGGTCCTCCCGCCTTCTGCTATTGCTTGCGAATACTGTTCTATGATGTAGCTCGATAGAGTACTTGCATACTGAATCCTCGCTCAATTGCGTCGCTAAACTCTCTTTAATTAATCAAGTTAAAAAATCAAATAGGTCCATGTGAATAACGTAGACATTCAATTCCAATTGTTTCAAAATCTAACAGTCGCATTCAAAAATGCACAAAAATCATGTTCTTAATTATTTTGTGCAATTAATGACCTCAAATTTAATGTCAGAAATAGATCTAGGTCACCAGATGAGTCACCTTTAATTTTTAATTATACAGGGTGATTTTAAAGTCCTTACCTGGTTTTAAATCAATGTCACGGACGCTACTTTTATCGGATCGCCAATTGTTTTATACCAAATGTACCTGAAGCTCCAAAGTTTTATATGGTGTATTGATTACTATGTATACGCGCTGTTATTTGGAAGACTGCTGTCACAAATCAAAAATGACAAATTGAGTATATTAAGTTCTTTAACCTCGACTACGAAATCTGGCATGACGCCAATTCACTCTATTCTGACATAAGAATTCAACATCCAAATTCATGAGCGTCATTGGAAAGAATACAAAATTTACTTCATTGTGTATGGCATCACATCATTGCTAAATGACAATAGAACTCATAGATATCTGAACTCATAAATCTGATTATCGATTGAAAATTCAAACATCGTCAACTTACGCATTTAAAAATGAAAAAACGGTTGTTGTCAAAACAAAACGTGATTGCATTTGTTTACAGAATGGTGACTGTCGAATACCTTATTAAAGTTGTTCTTCTCATGGCAAAGTTTGATTCAGTGACATTAGTTGAAAGACATCTTGAAAATGAAGGGGTATCGAGCATTCCGACTCATAAGACCATGAGATCAATCTTCAACAAGTTTCAGGAGACTGGTTCAGTTTTGGACGCACCCCGATGTGGTAGACCTCTCCGCTCTGACGACAAGATCGTTGAAATTAAAAACATCTTCGAAGAAGATACTTCTACGTCGATCCGGCAAGCGGCTGCAATTGCTGAGACTTCCTTCTCTACGGTTCGGAACGTGTTGCGGGACGACTTGAAGATGAAGCTGTATAGACTTTCTTTTTGTCAGCAACTGCTCGCCGATGATAAAGCCGCGAGAGTAACCATGTTCAGTGAATTCCAACAAGGATGTCGCCGGTGAGAATTTTTTTGAACAGACGATGTTTCCCTGATGAGGCTACTTTCCATCTAAGTGGACGAGTCAACCGTCATAATTGTGATATGGGTTTCGAACAAGCCTCATGCTGTTCAATAAATACCGATCCAAGTCTCCCGGAATTATCGCTTGCTGCGGTTTAGTCTGTAATGAAGTCATAGGCCCTTTCTTCTGTGATTCGACTTTGACCTTCAAGTCCTACAAGGCAATGTTGGTGGACTTCTTCATCCCTCAACTGAAGAGTAGAAGAAAATTTTCCACGACCATCTTTCTTTCAGCAGGATGTTGCTCCTCCCAAATGTTCCCTCGCGGTGAGATCTCTATTGCACCAAAAGTTCCCAGGAAGGTGGATCGGAAGAGACGGTCCATTCCATTGGGCTGCTCGAGGTCCTGATTTGACTCCTCCTGACTTTTATTTTTGGGGAACTGTCACAGAGTGTATCACAGACAACCAGCAAGTCTTATGGTACAATTAAGAAATTTCATCATCGAAGAAATCTCTCAGATTTCGTCACAAGAAATTTCTGCTGCGTTCAATAGTTTTGAAAGTCGCCTTTCTTTATGTTTGCGTGAAGAAGGTGGCCATTTTGAACAGTTTCTTTAAGTCGTTCACGATACAATATAGACTAATGTATTGATTTGAATTTCGTAATGATTTCATTTTAATGATTAAAATTATTGGAAGACAATTGACCTTTTTTGCATAATAAATACAAATGAAATTCTATGCTAATTATTACGGATTTACATAATAATCAATACACCATATAAAATTTTGGAGCTTCAGGTACATTTTGGTGTAAAATAATTGGCGATCCGATAAATGTAGCGTCCGTGACATTGATTTAAAACCAGGTAAGGACTTTAAAATCACCCTGTATAAGATATTTTCAACATTGTTCGGCTGACGTTCAGGTGTCCCTCTTCGTAGCAATCAACTTTTCAGTACCACTGATTAATGCTAATTGGTTTACCTTATTGGTGCGTCAAATCGCTAAAGTACACAGCGACCGTGATGTGATTCCCCATTTTGCGATGCATTCATTCATGATAAGTGCACCTCAACGCAGGAAGAGTGTGATTTAGCTAGTTGATAAAAATATGTCAGAAAATCACATTCAATGGATCGGAAACTTTTTCAGTTTGTCATTCAATATCCCTCTCTTCTTCCATTGGACACTGGACACGCAATACAGATTTGAAAATAAATCAGCCGCCAAAAAACTCGCCTGGGAATTATTTTCATTTGGCTGAAATATAATTCGAAATTCAATTTTCCCCGAGCATCTCGAGCTATAAGCTCAGTCTGTGCTAATAGTGGAGTGATTAATAAACCTCCGTGTTTACCGCTATTCCAACAGTCACCAGAGGTTCGTGGTTGAACGGAGGCTAGTCTCTGGAAATTTTTAATTTAGAGGCGAAGTCCTCTGAATGCACGTATCTGTATCAGCATGCAATCGTAGTATTTTTTCAATAAAGGACTAAAAATTATTTTCTTGACAAACCAGGAGTTAATAGAGCGAAAAAGTTATGAAAAGTATGTTCATCGTTTTTGCCTATCAATTGCAATTGAATTTTTCAATAGAATAGAAAATCAATTGCAATTGGAATTAATTTTAGAATTGGAGAGATTGAACCTATCAATTATTTGGTCCAATCTCATTGCAACTAACTTTTGACCACTGACTATTTTTTAAAATCCCTACAACTGACCCAACCATATAAGAAACTAGTAAGCAATTTGAACGAAACCCTGGACAAAACCACAACAAGATACTTAGATGCACCCTGTGACTAGGCTATTATGACGTTTGATATGTTTGATGTTGTCAGAGGACACACTGTATTCGCGCTCAAATCTGATTCCTTATCGGTGGTTTCACCCGTCAACTAAATTTGATAAAAATAGCTCATCGCAGTAGTGCTACTATCTGCTGAATCAATACAATGAACCGCTTGCAGCCACCGTACTAGGAGAGTTAATGGCTCCCTTCCGCAACGATATAATTCATCATTATGAAGATTACTCAACTATAGCTATTCAGAAATATCACTAGGGAATATGCACTAATTCCTTGGTGTTCTCTATCACATTGGTTATGAAATGAAGTGACATTAAATGTATTGAAAACAAATGCATATCACTGACTTCCGGTATCAGTAAATCACTCAAAGCTAACATGACTCACATCTACCTACTTAACGCAATTCTTCTGTATTCCTATTTATTTGCCAGCTTAACTTCTTCCTCATACTGCGAACGTCATTGTTGGGAACGAAATATAAACTTGGATCACGTGATCATTCTGACCCACGAATAGGAGTGCTATTCTGTTTGTAATGGTCACACGCAGCAATGTTTGAACATACATATGTCAGCATGAAGATAAATATTTTCAGTAAATCAGCAAGTCCACAGAATCAGATTGTTTGAGCGAGCTCTTCAATAGAAGAGCAATAAATTACTGTTCGACGACAAAACTTGAAACGCTACGAAATTCACTTTTCGTTTTTGTGTTTTAGTTAGTATAGGCAGCCGCGAAAGTGGTCATTTTAGATAATCATTTAGGCGCCAATTTAGGTTTATATTGCTAGATTTGAAAAACCAAATTTTTCAGAATGTACGTGAATTACACGCATAATCTAGTAGTTTCAAGGTGGCGCATTATGAAGAAAAATAAGTTTCAAAAAAATCACGAGTTTTCCACGGTTCACTGGTCATGAACCTCATAATCAAGGTGTGGTCTTAGGTATTCTGCAGCAAGTCTACAACAAACAATAAAAAAACCCATGGAAATTGTGAGTCTATGAACTATGAGCTGTAAGGGAAATATTAATGACTTCTTACTGACTTACATATTTTAGTAAGCATATGTGTGTGGGGGGTTATTAAATCATGACATGACAATATTAGCTTCTATTTAAAATTCGTCTATGATGCAAACAAAATGATTTGAAAATCCTCTGATGAGGTTGTTGAATAGACAGCGCCATTGTAAGATGAAAGTGTCTCAGTAGCACCGATCCATTCTCATGGTAAAGCATCACATTTTTTAGTGATCACTTTATCACAAAACAATCTACAAATGTAGTCCCTTTTTAGTCGCATAAGTTGGCAAAATAATTCATTCTCCTACTGCAGCTCTGTTTTTCCATGTTTTGTTTTTCCCTTTCTAAGGCGACTTGGATATCGACCTCTAGTAACAGAACAAGATTTCTCCCATGACTAAGGATTGAAATCGAGAGCTGTCTAAATTAAATTCGCTTCTCGACTAAAATTGCGTTTATTGATGCGCGCGATAGGTAATACTGATCGATCAGTGTTAATCACTGATCAGTGAAAATCATGGCATTCATCTCAGCAAATTATCGTTCAGTCTCTACTTTTCCATCTTAACTGCATAAGGTAAGGCAGGTAGGTCTACCATTTTTTTTTCAGAAGTAGATGTTTCAGCTAGATGCACCTATTGCTGAGCTTTAATGCATTTCTCGACATAACCCATGAACTCACACGAAATCTTCACATCTAAGCTGTAGGCCTACGTGGAAGGCGATGGCTCTTCCCTCGCGGCAAAAACAACTGTTTACCACATGAACTTTAGTCAAAATTATGCATATACACCTCGGAATGTTGACAGAAGAAAAACATAGTGAAAAAAGAGAAGATTTAAGATTTCTCAAAAAGAGTGGGTGATTTTACAATCCCTACTTCGATACATGTATCATGTGCAGGTGTGTACTTCTACCCCGTCGCATCACAATTAATGAGAGTAAAAGGTAAGTTAGATTACATCCCTTACAAAGTAAAGTATGGGAAGGCAATTTTAAGGCATCATCTATACGGAAGAGATTAAGTTGTGTGAAGACTAGCATAAAAAAGCCGACTCAGTAAAAATGTAGGTGAGTTAGGACGTTGGTATAAGACAGCTACAGGAAGCTGTGCAAAATTTCTATTTTGTTTGCATTTTAATGTAGTTGAGTTGAGAAAGTCAAGTAATTCTTAACTCCTAGACTAATTACGATGCATTTCAGCCTCACAGTTAAGGCTATATTTATGTTTGTATTAAATAATCAAAATTCAAAATACGTTAATCAATTTTCAAAATTTGTTTTGCGTAACGACATTGAAATATTGATGGTCTAAAGAAGCAATTGCGCCATAGCAAAATAGGACATAAAAGTACCAAAATGATGTAGGAAAAATATGAATTAGGAGTAGGGAAACTATGTTCAAAGAGGTTTATAAAGTCATGTGAATTGGAAATCATTAAGTTCATCATTTTCTGCTTCGTGTGCAAACGGCTTTTAGTTAAATTATGTTCAAATTTGCTTCGCTTGGTGTTCTTTGTGACGTTAATGCAAGGGTCTTTTTGTACTGCCGATGTTCGCTTTGTTGCATGATTAGCTTAATAAGTATAATTTACAGCATAATTGAATAAATAAAAATGTAACAAATTACTTGGCTATCACAACTACATTTAAATCTAAATTATGTCGAGTCAAGACATCTTTCTATACATGAATTTTGCACTTCACCTAAACTGTCGATATCTGATCATTGCGTGCTAGAAACCATGATCAGGATCACCTCAACATTTTACTGAAAGTACCAATGAACCATCCATATTATTATCAAAAAGTACGTTCAACAAGTTCAACAACTGATTGGAACAGTTTGATATCTTACCTTATTCGTAGTGTAGCCGTCCCAAACAATGAGCTTGCCGTCTTGTGATGCGGAGACCAGATTTCGCGAGTCCATGCCCCAGTGCATAGCGTAAATTTTGGCTAAATGACCTCGCAATGTCCGTCTCGTTCGCATATGTATCCGCCCAACTGCTTCGATGTTGATGCATGCTGCGGCCAAATTAGTGTCTGAAGCGACCTTTCGGGCTTCCTGTAAAAAAACGTCAACATGCATTGTCAGAATATATTATCTCCCAGAAAGATAATTGTATGATGAAGTGCAGCTAGGCATCTACCATCAAGACATCAAAACAAACTGACCGATTATGTCATCAGCCAAGTTATAATACACAAGGTTATGGAACAATGCCAATTATAACAGTCAATGATCAACAGTTATCCATGCATGCATTATGTAAGCATGGCAAGACGTGACGCTTATGTTGCTTATCTATTCATTGCTCTCGATTGAAGTATGTACGTGGGAATACGGATGACCAACATAGATTTACAAAAATTAAATTAGAGGTGTCGAAAGTTTGCATGATTATTAACTGATTTCTTTATTTGCTTCTTCTAAGAACACAAGATCAATTACGGCATCGTGAGTGCTATATAAGTGCATTCACAGAGAAGATGAATAAAGTTAGGCAGTATACAAAAAGCAAAAACAGGAAAGACAAGTACTTGACTGTAATTTAGTTAGACTTGCAAAAAAATGTTTGATAATACATTGCATATTCATCATTATCAAATAATGCCACTACATGAAAACACAGTAATTAAATTGTTGTACATGAAATAAATGTTGTACATGTTGTATAATGAAATAACTACAAATTTGAAAAGCGCCGCATCGTTAATTTTATACGACTAATGAACTGCCTCGTTGATCATTGAATAAATTACAGAATTTTTGTTTTCAGTTTTGAGGAAAAATCACGAAAATAAGTGAAGCCAATAATTGCGAAGAAAGTTCGTATTCAAACCATAACAGGAAGTTCTTTCAAAGCACGAAATTTAGAGTACAAAAAATCTATACACTGTAGCATGTAGCAAACACGCTGTAGCGAACTACAATATGACCTGAATCTCAGCCATCTAACATTCGCTCTTTAGATTCTGTGATAATTCACAGGCTTGACATGAGTGTAAACGGATGCTGTAGCCCAGGAAGTGACTTATGAATCATCATGCATCTTAATACACAACCAGTGTTGCGATTCTTGAGGTAGGACAAATAACACGCGCATGGTCAAAAAACACACGCACACATACTTAATTACTGATGCGCCGCAATAAGAATTACAACCGTCCATATTTCAGTGAAGGCGAGGATTTCCAACAACGCTTCCGACTCTATCCGAATGCAGTCAGCTACTTCACAGAGAAGATACGAGCAGTGTTTTGATTCTTTGCATAGGACAAAAATACGCTCAGGTATTTATCAGTTCCTGATTCAAGGTATCAAGGATTTTCATACTCATACTTTCTGCGATATTTTGAGACGAATTCGACATAGCTGCATGATAAGCGAAAGTTCTGTGGTTCATTGGACGACCTGAGGTGTCATCCGTTCAAAACAAAAAATCTTATCTGGAAAAATGCCACATTGACCTCGGTATGGTTGCCAAGTCCAAACGAATTTGGCAGCAACATTGACAAAATGGATATTTACAAGTCATAATTGTGACGATTAAGACCCGAAAATAATTATTCAATCTAATAAATTCAAGTGTCTAAACGAAAGATGTGCGTCTTCGATGTTCTTGTTGTAAATCAAATGTTTGATGTTCAAGTCAATGAAAATTTCGGACGAATTCCCAAACGTGTCCTCAAACGACAGATAAATTTTTTGCAGGTTGAGCTCATCTCGTTTAGGTATTCATTGTCTACTCGAAGTATTTCTTTAGTATGTCAATTGTCTGAAATACCAGTACTTCTTTCCAGATTACCGGTATTACCTTCACTTCGGAATTCTAACATATGCTGTATTTCTTCAATATCCACAATGATTTTAACGTTTTAGACAATATACAGTGTACTGGGCTTTGACAATTTTGATCACCTACTCTAAGTATTTCTATGTTGACATATACATGTATTTGTCTATAATAATGTCTTCTAGATGCCGAACAATGCTGTTTCTTACAGATTTTACAGATTCCTTCTATAATAGTATATCATCAAAAAATTAAAACTCAAGACCAAACGGACGAAAAACACCCAAATTGAGTAAAAATGATACAACAGGTTTACTGTTCAATAAGTTTCGCGTTATCATCCAGTTGAGCGAAACTCAGATTGCATCTTGTATAGGTAAATGAGAGCGTAGTAGATCTATCGACTTTGGTCAACTACCTACATCGGTTTACTTTTTTTGGCCTGACATTAATTAATGGAACGGATGGTTGCCGGTGTAGTCACGTGTACAGTGAATTCCTATTTGACACCAAATAATTTTCGAACACTGCATGATTTCACAAATAGTGGCATGCAAAGATCTAATTATGAAATTAAATGAATTTTTGAAATCCTTACTATCTATCCAACTTTTTTGGGCGCCTAATAAACACTGTTAATGAGGGCGTCTTATATGACATATATTTTCCATCCATAATTCAATGACCTGTAATAGTATCTAAAAATGGGCTCATCTTCCTGCATAATATTTCTGTACTATTCAATTTATAAAATCAGTAGCAATCAATGCAATCAATTAAACAACAATATTCCGTTTATGTCCCAACACCGTAAAAAATTGCCCAAGTCCAGGTCAATCCAAATCCTGTGAATTGCTGGAGATAAGCCGTTGCACAAAATTCCAGGAACGGAAGTACATTGGAAAGTTCTGTTAAGTCTGTATTTGATCATTTGATCGATGGACATCTCGCACTCTAAAGAATGAACAAGAGTTAGAGGCTACCTACCTCCTGAGTAACTTTTCTCGTGGTCAAAGAACTATCAGTCAAAGAGAAAAGTGCTTCAGAGATACATCAATAGAGGAAAACTTCTAATTCTGGACTGATTCCACTGTATGACAGACCGAAAGTTCCAAGGAGAACGATCGGTGACGACAACTGACAATAAGTTCACGTGGATTATGTCTGCGAATAATCGACAAGCTTCTATATAGCTTCTTGTGATTTATTTTATAAAATTTTGGATTAAGGTTGAATGGACCACGTTAGATTATATTTCATTTAAAAGCAATTGAATAGCTTTCACAATATTTATTTGCATGCTGACATTTCTTAGCTGAATGCTATGCATGATAGCGCTAGGTCTCATGTGACGCAAAAGTACGAATAACATGGATGAAGCAGCCTCTATTCATAGGTCCTCAAACATATCGACCAATTACTTATCTATCGAAATTCTGATCCTCAAGACCTGGGATAGACGTTAAGTGTACTGATGATGCTACAGAATTCATCTCACTTCTGTGAGGTGTTTCTTTTATTATAATGTAAAAGAAAAGCAGCTTCAAAGCTTGTGCCGACAACTATCGTATGTAGTTGACCGAGAGGCGAGAGAGGAGAGGTTAGCCATGTTTTAAAGTTGTCCAAATACGGAAAACTCAAAGAAACAGCGGTTGAAATCAAAATTTCAAAATCGGACAGGCCTTCGCCGTCCAGTGCCTTTTATCGGTCGATGTACAGTTGTGTCACTGAATCAACCCGTTCGTCAGTAAATTAGTAATTTAGTGTCTGAATATTAGTTGCTTATTGATTTCTGCAATAGATGTAGTTTTTAAGAAATAACGCGATTACTGGGGAACCCTATAGCTTTACGATTTGATGGGACTACCTTCCAAAATAAGAAACATGAGATTTAAGCAGCTAAACACTATTTCTAATTGACAAAAAATACTCACCAATTGGTGCAAGAGCTCAGAATGACAGTAGCCATAAACTCAATGATTGTTTATTAGTTGGTATGTTCAGATTGTTAAGAACTGTTCTGCTTGTATTGTTTTCTGATTTTGATTGGACTCACATTAGGATTATATTCGACCAAACTGTATGAGATAAAATTTTCAATGCCCTTCCACTTTTAAAGAAAATTCAAAATTCATATGAACTGCATGATGATCGAAGTAATTATAACGAGTGTTAATACATTCTGATTCCATTGGTTTAAGTGCTTCAATGAAATGTTGAATTACTAACATTTCTCTTGTCTAACAGAATAACGATGACGCTACAGCTAATCATGTGAGGAAACCGTATATGAGAGTGAGCTCCAAAATCGATAATCTCGTCGATAACAGTAGAATGTCACATTGCAATATTGCATTATTGCGAGAGTGATGCTTGTGGAGCTTTAAATAACAGTAAAGACGTCATCCATCTCTTATCCAAGGATAACTTCCATCTCTCAATTAAAATGCAGTCACTGCTTATCTCAGAAACTGAAAAGATAACCGTAAGTCTGTAAGTGATCCACATAATGATGGGAGCAATGTCTATGACTTCAATTCTCTCATAGATGAAAGCTTGCAAATCCTTCCCATCAGTTTTAATAAATAATTATTAACATTTTTTCAATAAACTGCGGCAGACAAAAATTCTTACAAGTAGGGGTGCAAATTGATGTTTTATGATGTTTCATTTACATTTCCAACATCGTTTTAATGCTAGTTTCGGCTCTAAATTCCGGCATGCGAACGCAATAGACTCAGCGCAAGACTTCTGAGATTGGGCACTACCATCTTGTAAAGGAGCCCTCCCGCATTGACATTGAGCGATTGTCAGCTTTTGACTTGAAATAGACCCTCTCAAAGACAAAGGAAGTCCTTACTGCGTCGAAATGAGCCTATCAGTGTTATATTATAGCTTCTACTACCCTAGATGATGGCTGGGAAGGCGGCCGGAGGCAGCGGTGCCCTATTTGTTGATGACAACAAAAACCTTGAAAGAAATACCATGCTTGCAAATTACATTGATTAACTACTACATGATTAAATTACACTGCATTGCATGCAAAGCTCCCATAATTTGAAACTAAGCGCGCATCCATGATATGAAATGCTAATTTACAGAGAGAATATGAAAGCAAGTTTAGTTGATTCTGAGTTATCAGATTCTACCTCAAATCTAGTCTGCCGATAGCCATCTTAAGCATGAATCAATTAACCAAAGAAGCCCGTGTCATGAAAGCGATATTTTGTGATGAAAAACCAGAATTGTTATCTAAAGTTCTTATTCCACTTTCTATATGTAATTTACCCGTCGACTAAGTTCTATGAAGTTGTTGCATTCTACTAAAATCTCGCATTTGTGTTTTAGCAACTATGCCTACTTCCTGTCAAAGCCTGATTTTAATTCATCTTTTGGGACATTCGCTAATGAATTCAAATTAACATCATGCGTTCTGACCGAATCATGCGTCATATGGGGATGATGGCAATGCAGAGCTGATGTTCACCTCTTCCATTCTAAAACTCTTTTAAGATCCACAGATCTCCATCGGTCATCGCCTAGAAACATTTCCAACAAAATTAAATTTCTGGAATTACGATTTCTCCGAGCATCTGAATCTTGAGGCTCCCAAATGGAAGAAAAGTATGTAGTCATTCTCATGCCTCTATTCATAAGTGTTATTTAAAAAAAAATTCAAAAATGACATGTATATCATGAAACCTATCTTGATCGTCTTCCAGATCTTTCTGTATAGCCTACATACATGTGACCGTTGCTTTACACTACAACCGAACTATTGAGAGAAAAAATCCCACAGCACTCGACTGAGGCGACCTCGAGAATCAGAAAGACATCCAATATAACATTTTAAAAAAACGATAGGTGTAAGAACTCCATCTTATGCATCGCGTTTTTCGTAGTAATGACTTAATGCCTTTTATATAAGCTCGTATCTATTATGGTCAGCAACGGCTGTTTATTCTTGAATTAATGTCTTTTATTCATACCTCCGTTAAAAACCAGGATAAATCAGTGATAACTTCTTTGATTCGAATAACAGTGACAACATAATAATATTTAATCATATAAATTTGTTTGAATGGAAATCGTACAATGCTTTGATACTGTATGTAGTCATTCTCATGCCTCTATTCATAAGTGTTATTTAAAAAAAAATTCAAAAATGACATGTATATCATGAAACCTATCTTGATCGTCTTCCAGATCTTTCTGTATAGCCTACATACATGTGACCGTTGCTTTACACTACAACCGAACTACTGAGAGAAAAAATCCCACAGCACTCGACTGAGGCGACCTCGAGAATCAGAAAGACATCCAATATAACATTTTAAAAAAACGATAGGTGTAAGAACTCCATCTTATGCATCGCGTTTTTCGTAGTAATGACTTAATGCCTTTTATATAAGCTCGTATCTATTATGGTCAGCAACGGCTGTTTATTCTTGAATTAATGTCTTTTATTCATACCTCCGTTAAAAACCAGGATAAATCAGTGATAACTTCTTTGATTCGAATAACAGTGACAACATAATAATATTTAATCATATAAATTTGTTTGAATGGAAATCGTACAATGCTTTGATACAATTGCTGCAGTCACCGATGGTGCATATGATTACTAAGTTTGCATGCGTTTAGCACAAAAGTTATTTGACTTTAGGAGTCCCAGTTGTGGCGTTTTATGATCAAGAATGAGTTAACTGATAGTCAAACTCGAATTTAGGCCCTAATGAATCTTCTGTTATAAGAAAGCTGTTCAGCTGGACGAAATGCAATCCAGACGACGAAATGAAATTTTTCTATTCATCAAAATGCCGCCAATTGAAATATTCGAATTTTAGGTACGCAACTAATTTCGGACTACCCTGCATGTTGAAAACTCAACTGCTATCACATTGAAGTGCAAAGTAAGTAATAATCAGGGATGTGATTGACCAAACGAAAAAAAATCAGGAAACCAATTTTTGAAGGGGGCGCAGTACAAACAGTCATTACTGTTGTTACTGAATTCATACTCAGACTGAAAATAGTGGCTGGTATTACTGAGAATGAAGTGGTGTAAGAATAGGGATACGTTTGAGAAATAAATAAACGGCTATGTTACTGTCTAAGACGATTAGTCAATATATGAAGTCCCACTCAACCCTCCCCTTCTATTTTTTGCAGGATCTGCCTTTTCTCAAAAATGACCGAAATCAACCCAAAAAAATCAGGATTTCCTGATAGGAAAAATCACATCCCTGAATGATGTCATAGTATGGATGTTGTGATTTATAATGTAGATTTTCATTTAGCTTTCTTGCTGTTTCATTCAGTGTGAATTGTGTCATGCATAGAAGCACAAATCAGATATCAGCTCTAAATTATCGACAACGGCTGAATCCAGTGATACGACAATCACGGCTGCTATGTCACGCGGTGCACGATTTATCTTGGGAAGAACAACCCTGATGTACTTGTCACTACATTCTAACTTTTGAACCCATCGAGCAAAATCGCGGACGTTTAACTTCAATCAATCACATTAAAGGCTGATGAAACATCGGCAGGCGACAGAAAGATACACCGTCAATTCAAACGATGAGGCAGGCGAAATTGAAGGAAAGTTGTAATACTGACGTATTCTGGAAAATATTTTATGTTTACATTCACAGAGGTTTATATTTCGAGAATTCCCGCGCAGCCTTTGATGAGATCTGGTGAATGAAAATGGTTTTATGAAATTTCGTAATTTAATTACCATCCGAAATTTTGTAAACATTCAGTATATCCCTTAATACTAGTAAAACTTATAGCATTTAAAATGTAGTGCTGTGTTGCCCAGTAAATGCATGCCATTTTGGTAAAATCGTTCACACGGGAAATTTGTCCTAATAAAAGAATTCAAATTAAGAAGACGCTTTAAGGCAACTTTTAATGGGATTGAATAATCTCCCGCTTGAATTTGGAATTACCTTTGACTTTTCGATGCATGCATATTGTCAAGGACAGGGGTGACACGACTACAACAGGATTGTGCTCAAAAATCAACAAGTCTTGACGTGAGCAAATGTTTGCATGCTCGATTTAATCAAGGCAGTTAAGTGTAAATTTTCTGATCTTTCTGATTCAACTATGCTCATGTTCTTTCTAGTACGTCAGAAAGAAAAATCACTGACCAAAATAACATCGACCAACCTTGTTGCTCTTTTCATGTGAGCTTCTTCGAACATGGAATGAAAATCAATTAAAACGTCATCAGATAAGTTGTTTTCATAGACATTGCTTCCCACTTGCTATAAGCTGGTCACATTCCCTCGATAATGCGCATTCGTCGGATGATTTTCTAGAAATTGAAATTTATAGCCTAAACATAAATTCTGTATCCATTTCCTTTAATCAAAAAGTCTGTCTAAAACAATTTACGCGTGCACCAACATAATGAATGATAACAATAAGTTGCAGGTTTCACTGGTCAATAACAACATCATTTCGTAATGAAGATATTTTCAATCCCAAATTTAAACAATACTTGGCCACTATAATGGACAAGAAGACTGAGAATCTTCCACAATTTTGATGTTGATTTCCACGTTTGGATACTTCATTTATCATCTTAACTTAATGATTTTCAGTCCCATACTCGATTCGACGTCAGGCTAGACATGGCAGAAGGATGTCTAGACTCTCTTTGAAAAATAAAGCTGAAGAGCCTGCATGTGATTGCTTGTAAGACTGGCCAACACACTTGACTCTCTGACAACAAACGATTGAGAGAGAGGAATCGGACCGATCCTGTAAAAAAAGCTTGCTTCTTTCACCCAAACTGACGACAAAAGTAGATTGCAAGACAGAAGTCACACATAATCTCAAAATTGTTATTGCCTTTTATAGAATTGTTAATTGTCACATAATTTGCCATCACATTTAGTCACTTTCTTGCATCACTGCACAGTAAGAGTAGCTTTCTATTATTGAAAATGAATCAATGTGAATTGGAGCTATACCTGTGTATTCTTGCATAATAAGCTTGCACCATGCTAAGACAACATTTTAGGATATCCTGAGTATGCATTTTAACAAATAGAAGGCGATGATTGAATCTTTTAAATATTGAATTACACTAATCATTGAATGCTTAGTTGCTTCTCCATCAACCCATTTAAGGCCACCTATATAAATATCAGCAAATTTTCTATACAAACGGTGGTCAGTATTTTAGAATGTTATAATTAAGAACAGTTCATGATGACCAGCTCATTACAATAACCCTTTCTTAGAAATTAAAGCCGTAACGATTTCGTTACGATGCAGTTATATGATGTCAAAATATGCAAAACGTGTTTTTTCCGAGCAATTGCTGCCGAAGTAATGAGTCACAGCTTCACCATGGAAGCTTTCCATCACATTTCTGAGGTATTTGTCGAAACTGTGAAGTAGTAAAATCAATCAAAAGCCTTCTCCATAAAACTTGTTGCTGTTTGCTGTGAATTCGTTATCATTGAAGTGAAGAGAAGTATTTACTGATTCTCTAACTGCGTCGACTCCAAAGTCACGCTAGAGTTGGAGACGCCCCGGTAATTCGCAAAATCCACTCAAATAAAGAACACCAAGAAATGAACGCATTTAAGATTGATCAGCATTATGTAGGCCTGAACAATTCTTTTGTCCCGGGTAGTCTTTGGCTTCTGCTACAAAGAGATCGATAAGACCATCAGCAAAATTTGTCAAATATCTCTTAAGGATTCTTGCCTTGAAATACGCCCAGAGGATGTTTGTCCAAGCAACTGCTTGGGCATTCAGATAGCTAAGAACTAGCTATATCGTACATGTTCAGCCTACCGGCTGTCAAGGAAGTTTTGTATTGAAATTGTTCAAGTCTGAGGACATCTTTGAATTCTATGCCCAGGCTGTATATTTATCAACTGCTTGGGCATAGTCTTCAGATAGCTAAGAACTAGCTATATCTACATAGGGTCAAGGTTGATATAATCAAGATTAGCCTCTATTTTTAAACAAGTAGGCCATCTGAAGCCGCTGGCGAGCCCTTGTACGGCGAGATGCAGCTTCTACGACTGTCTAGGAAGAAATTGTTCAAGTCTGAGGACATCTTTGAATTCTATGCCCAGGCGAACTGGTACTCTGTAACCTTTATGATTAGTCTAAAAGTGAAGATGTTTGAGATTTGATGTCTCTCTTTGACTTGCATTCGTACATGAGCCAACAAGTCTGATGCTGAGGACAATACTATAGCAATGGATTTCGGTTGACTTTGTGACGGGAAAGCCATCGGCTGAAAATAGCAACAAGCATTACACACACTTAGAATACACTAAAAATGCAATATTCCAATGAATTTTTTTATTTTCAGCATTCAACAAACAGTAGTTTAGAAGAAAATTGACAGCATTCACCGCTTCATTTACATTTTTGTTGTATTTGACACTTGTATATCAGATTACGTCAGTGTAACTAAAACGCTACGGTTTTAAAAAAAATGACATGCCATGTCATGAATGAATATCAAAGGAAGTATTGATTGCTATTTTCGGTATTTTATGAATAATGAGATCACGCATATCACATGGATGGTAAATTATATGTGGACGTTCATACACTGTGTCTTCCAGTAAGCAGGTGTTATACCCGGGTTTTGTCTAACTTCGTGATAAAATGTAAGCAACATTAAGTGCTAATTTTTGAATTCGCGATCGTTTTCCTGAAAATATGTGATAAACAATGTATGGCAATCAAAATATTGTATCATATGCCGAAAGCTGGAGAAGACAGCAGATACCGAAAAGTGCTGCAACGAAAACGTTAGACTGGCGCCAAATGGGAGGTAATATTATGCGACAACATTATCTCAGTATGCGATAACAGTATCTTCTCTAAATATAATTTGCATCCTAATCATGTCAACAGCCAAATTTTGTATGTCTCCGTGGAGCAAGAAACATAAGAAGGTACAAATGTTAAGGAAATCAAAATCGAAATCGATAGAAATGTTTCAGACAGAGTATCTCCTGCTGCTCGTTCTTGAATCCCCATAACTTGAAATTTGTGGAGAAAAATATTGTTACGGTTACTATAAAACTTTTAACAAGGCAGTGGTTCGTAAACCTGACGAACACGTTAGTGACAAGCTGTACACTAGAATTTATAGTCAGGAAATAAACCAGTAACTTTCAGCGGTCTTACTTGGAAAGTTTAATTAAGCAACCAAAAAGTTGAATCATAGCATAATGAGCCATGATCATAGCCATTTTATCAAGGCAGTTCTCTACTCACTATGAATTCGCGCTTTGAGTAGCACTGGTTGGAAGCATTATAAATTATAAATAACATAGCATGACTTACCCGTATTTGGTTTTTAAGCTGCTCTGCCTCCTGACGTAGTTGATCCAACTCGCTCATTGTGGCAGTTGATGTTCAGTAAAAAATGCAAAACTGAAAGGAAATAAATTCCATGATTTGATTATTAAACTAAAGAAATGACTTGAAATTCAGCACAACTATTGGTAGTCTCACTCCTGAAACCATTGGAATGTGCAAAAATGACGAAAGTATCAACACAATTTAAATGTCAATTGCATGTACCTTTAGCTTCGCAAATCGATGACGGTATCAGCAAAAGGATTTCAACCGAGGATATGATATAACACGAACGCGTATGAATTCGGAAACACTGAACAGCTTTTATCAACCTTTACAACGCTATGCATTTCTTACCTTCATACCGCATCGCATAGCTACAAGCGCAATAGTATGATTCCGGATGTGATAAATGACAGATAAGGTACATTCAGATGCGAACTATCAGCCACCTGTTTCAAAAGTCCTACATGTAGCCTACTTTGGTTGATGAATCTTTACGATACACAATCGCATATTTACTGTACACTTCAAACGAGTGTTTGAACAACAGCGTTGTATATAAAATGCTTGTTATCATTCATCAATCATGTTTTCGATCACATTAACTTGAGTGACTTCTAATACTCACTGAAATAAGTTTTATCAATGACAATAATAATACGGAAAGCATTTTTGGTGTTAATTAACTGCTTTACGCTTCAGTGAAGTTAATCTTTCAAAATTGACATTAATATTTCAAAAATCACAAGTACGGCGATAAATGACAATGTCATGAATGATGAGCATAGTAAATGTTTTTGTTATCAATTAGAAATGCACCACATTGTATGTAAATGAACGCGAACGACAAATATCATAACAGCTTTAATTGACAACACTCTGATACATACTTTGATAGACTCTTCAGTGAGTAATATCTGTCAGATCAATGTATGGAAAACGAAATATGGAAATTACTGCTGTAACAACAGTCATGAAGACATGGCGAACGTGTGCATACAGGCCTACCATCGCGTTATCAAAGTGCGTCAGAAAAACAGGACATGCAGGATAGTAGCTGTAATTAATGTAACCTGAATAACTATCCTACGTAGCCCCATGTAAAATACCAGTTTTAGTTCAAAAATTCGTGTGATACCCATGCAGTATGCATGGATGAACTCTATCGAGGTACTTACAATTTAATCTAATTGTATATAATACAAATAATCACAGACACAAGAAATTGATCTTCCACGTCGTGTCGAAGAAGTTTAATCACAGCGTTGATAGAATCGTAAACCCATGTAAGTTGTCGGTTGTGAGACGTCGAATTCACGAGGACACGATGTAAAAGCACTACACTTCATGCACTAGAAGGAGGATTCGACGGCAAGTATCGGCGAGAAAGAACTTCGAAAGGACATACACCACCACTCGAAACTCAGCGATTGGTACACGTTTGGCCGAGGCCACTGGTGCTTCCCAACAAATAAATGCCTCTGTAGACTGATAAAAGTAAGATATTACAAATCACTATGAACAGATCAGATGACGGAAGACTACAAAGAGTAGTGAGAACCTAGCTGGTTGTTGAGCTGGCACGTAAGTTGGTTGGCCGCGACACAAAACAACTGAATACACCGACGGCCAACGACCACGACCGAAGAGGGGAAACAGTGCAGTAGCGCTAACAGAATGCAGCCACTTCCTTCTCCGTCGACGTCGTCCTTCCTTCTCTCACGAAACAAGCTGGATCGATAATTTCTCCCTCTCGTCTCTATATCACTATTCCCACTCCCCTTTTCCTCTTCCTACTTTTCCGAGCTGTCTGAAGCCACCGTCGTCGTTGCCGGTTAGCAAGGCTGCAACGCTCTCTGCGACTGCTTCTATATCGCGTTTCCCATCCTGCAATTATTATTCTCTTCTTCTTCTTCTCTAGGAGAACTGTCACTGCTGAAGCAGCGGCCGCTGCTGCTACTGTAATGCTGCAGAAAAAGCAGCGCTGCTATTTAAGTTGCTGCTGCTTCTGGCGATGAAGCTGTCTGCTATAGAAGAGGCTACAGCTATCGCCACGGCTGCTGCTGCTGCCAGTTCCCGTAGTTGTTGTTGATGTTGTTGTTGTTGCCTGCTGTCGACAAGACTGCTGCTGCTAGTGTGTTATCGCTTCCTTCTGCTCCTATTGCGGCTAAGCTATATCAGACGAGACGCTCTCCCCATTGCTGGAGTGAAGATCAATAAAAGCCTGGACACTTTTCCCATACCGTCTTCACATGCGTTCATTACCCGACTACCAGGTCGAACAATGTAAAGATTGTGAGAATAAAACACGAATCAAATTATCAAAGAATGTACAATCAATGAAATTATTGTAATAGAATTATAATTTTGTTAATTCACAAATGATGTTTTAAGTTTTGATTAACATATTTGATCAAATAGAAGATGGGAGAACAATTGAGGAAAATCCAACTCAACCTTCCTAACCTATATTCATATTAACGCGCAATAGAGCATTCTAACAGCAGACCTAAATTTATCTCATTATGAATACAAGCGAAAATCTTGATTGCGCAGTCATAGACCTATCTAAGAAAAATATTGTTAATATTGCAAATTCATTTCAACAATAGATCATTGTATTTCGACTCGAACGATCCTAAGGGTATTTAACGTTCGATCGTGGTGCCTTAGGATCCGGTACCATTTGCTATCACAATATATCAGTATCTAATGGAGCACAAGTAAATTCAAGTTCAGTATATTAACTTGATTGGACCAGGTGGAAGAGAGAGAGAAAGTTGGAACACCCACGAAAAACTGCAGAAAAACTATTGACATTCAATAGTATTCAACTGAATTTCTAATTTCAAATTTTCTACATTTACTACTAATCGTGCATGCATGTAAAGACGATTTCACATCTGAAGAATGATTTTGATGAAAACTGATAACATTTTGATGATCCTGTAAATTTAATTTGGTTTGTCCGAGGAATATTGGTGATTCGCATCCATGAAACAATATCACAAGCGGCGTGAGACTTGACAACTCTTCATGAAAAGCAATTCAAATACATGTACATCTAAAATGCACGAACATCATCGCAAGGCGAGCCTACTATGGGTGTTGCAGTATTACAATTGCTTCAAACCCCTATCTACATGTAGCTTGTGGGTAGTTAATGGAGAAGGCCTATTTGAAGACAATATGGCATACTAAATGAAAATACCATTTTCATACATAAGACCCGAGATAAAAAATCAATGTTGCACAACGATGCCTGAACATGAAATATATTTCAAATAATACAGCCATACTGACACAAGAGTTAAAATTTTATTGATGCAAAACCATGTTTTCTAGCGACATGCTTAGTTAAATAATTTGTTTAAGTTTAGGCATACATAGACAGCAGTCTTTCTTAACCATCATGGTTATGATGAAACCAATTTATTGCACAGAATATCACAAAGCTGAGTTACCTAAAGGTTGAACACTAGAGGAAGGGCCAATGCCTTGTTAAATTGGGAATCATTCCAGTTTGCTGCTATGCCAAGTTTAGGAGTGTGCTGATTAGTCGGCCGATTATCGATAATCCACTTTCAGTGGATTATTGATGATTGCACTATTAACGAGCAAAAACATTTGTCTGAATCGCATGCTCTTTTTTAAATATGCGCTTAAACATAGTATGTTTCTGGAAAACCAATAATTGAAGAATATATTGAAAATTCAATGTTAGAAGAGTGCATAAAAAACTTAGTATTGTACGGAAAAAATGTATACAGTCGACTATTGATATAAGCGACACCTTGGGACCGGCTGCTGTCATCGCTTGTACCGGGAGATCGCTTATATCGAGAGTCAACTGTATCTCCATGTAGTAAAGTGAGAGCGAGAGATTTTTATCATTATAATCAAATAAATAAGTCAGCGCAAAACTACTTAATCAACAGGGATGTGATCGTCCCGAGGAGGCGCTACTTAGCGTTCTGCCCCCTTCAGAACACCATTGTCAAATTCGGTGGGGAAGAGGCAGCAAATTGCAAGGGTCAACTCATCGCTCTTTCCTGTCTACCCTTCAGATGCTTCTGTACATGATAAGACGTCTGCGGTTCTGAAGTCGAATCGCCGATATGGCTAAGACATTTCATGTAATAAAATCACTTAAGTAATCGGATGAATGGGCGATACCCTATACCGCCGATATGACTTACCTCGATAGACTATCAGACCTACTAAAGACAATTTACAATAATATCCTTTTCGAAAAAAGCAATTTCTTTCAACACTTCTTCTGTGTCATCAGTAAATTCTTGATAATTTATAACTTCTGTCTACATCAGCATGAATTTTGTGGTCCTGATATACAAAATCTTATAAAAAATTCCTCACGCATTAATTCTTAGGAACAAGTATTTTGCTCCAGCCACGGTAGAATTGTGTACAAGATTGAAAATATATTCGCATTTTGAATAACCTATTTATGATAAGAAATGATAACATGAATTTGTAGATACTTTGCCATACTTAGGTCGTAACACAGATGAAGAACAGTATTTAATGAGACCACTATTTGTTAGTGTAAAAAGAATGTATATGCAAAAATTTTGAATTAAAATTAAAAAGTGATGGTTTAACGCCCATACTCCCCAGTCCGGGGCTTGGACGGTGCTGACATAGTCAGACTTTAATTTGGAGAGTTTTGATCTTTACTCCAGATACCCTTCCTGACGATTTCCAATGACTTACGGGGCTTTACCTCTGGACCGAAAGATCACTAGCCAGGCACTTAGCCACTGTGCCACCGAGACCACCACAAAATATGCATATGTTTACAAAAAACTGTAAAGCGCATTCTGACTGTCATCAGAGTGAAAGTACATTCATTTATCAAGAGATCCTATCACGATCACATGTCTCATCTGTTGCGCAATCTTCAGTAGCTTCCCGTCGATCATAGAATTTATGATAGGTTGACCTTATTCGTTTTAATAGGATAGCATTTCCGATCTCCCACGCATTCCTCCAATCTTAGTTATTTTTACATTTTGTCACCATATTCATTATTCAGCCATTCAACCCTTTCTGCATCATCACGCACCGTAGTCAACCGTTCCCTAAATCTCTAGTCAACACCGGAATCTAAACTTAGTTTTCACTTCTATTCTGCATTTTTACCCAAAAGATAGGCTACCACCGTGCATATTCTGTAAGCTAACAGTTTTCACAAAAGAAAATTCTCTATCATTATCCACAATTTATCTAAGATGGGGATGACTAAGCGAGTGTTATTCCAAAAAAAGATAAGGTAAAAGAATAAAATTGATAGAATTACGGAGACATTCATATTTTGACAAATAATTGCATATATTACTTAATCTATGTCTTTTAAATCATTACCCATGCATAACAAATTTGTCGAAAATCACTTTCAGTAAAACTGATAAACACATGATTGAATGGTCAACGGCAAGCATAAATTCAGTTTAACAGATTGACTTTGTGTTGTTCTTGAAGTTTGCTTCAATATAAAAGGAAAGTTGGGTTCGTTTTTGAAGCTACCACACAAAAGTCAGCTTCTAAAATTTTGTCCGTAATTTTCACACGATAAAGTGGAATGTGCGATCAGTGGAAGCGATGCTATACACAGCCTATGTTATTAAGGTCGTGGACAAATGCATGCGGCCTTAAGGACATAGAGTGCTCATTTGTCACCCTTAAGATGAATAATCGATCCATTAATTGGCAATACAAATAACAAAATTTGGCATAAGTTATCGGTAATCATCCGTTTATGATTTTATTTATATAATCGGCACACCCTTATAAAGGATTACAACAAAACCCTTGTGTCCTAAACTATGTATTAATTAATAATGGAAAATGACTGCAGAAATGACGATTGACAAACACATATATTTGAAATGAAGGATAATACAGCCTTCATGCCAACATCATGCACAAACAAGCAACACATTTCGAAAGAACACAATTAAAACTGCATCGACAGAAAAACATGGATGAGATCATGCCATGACTGAACTTCCGGAAAATTGTGATGTACGCATGTACCTCAAAGCCGTTATAAACTTTACCCATTCAAGAGATAAAAAGTGAATTTTGGTGGTTAAATTTGTTAAGTGTATGCTTTTGATGTGTACAGGAATGCCTACGTGTATTTCAGATTTACCAGGTTGGCATTAACAAGCCAACATCTCATGCGAGAGCAATTATCAATAGAATTGCAGCTCTAATATCAAAATGATCAGATCACAGCAAAATTACTAGTTTATGGGGATTGATATTGTCACAAATGAGTTAAAGTAGCTGTTAGCTAGTTAATAGTTGAGGAAACTACCACTTAACATCTGTAGTGCATATAGGGGAAAGCGGAGATACTTGCTAGCTCGTCATCATTTGTAATTGTGACGAACTCATTGATGCAGTCTGTCTCGATTTTTTCTGACTGATATATTTTATTCATGAGAAAACTTGCATGTACAGTAGTAGGTTTCAGAAAAAACGAATACTTTTTATGTAGCAATTTTTTAAAGAGATAAATATTGTAGCAACATGCCGTGTATGGCATAGCTAATTTTCTTACTGATACTCCTGATTTTCGGAATACCTCAACCCACATATCCCATCTAATCAATAATTTTTTTGCTGAAATCTGGGGACTCAACAAATTTGAAACAAAATTTCCGGAAATCCAGAATCGCATCCGTGTGGAGAAAGGAATATAGAAATGGTTACAAACAGTTCGAAGACGAAAGTACGTAGAATTGGAGAAATTATAGAAATGGTGATGGATATGATCAGTACTACAGTCCGTTTCCTAAATCGCTGCACATCACGAAAAGCTCATATCCATTATTTATTCTCACAAAATTTAATCATGAGCTCATAATTGATTGATTACTAAATTTATTCACTTGAGCAGTCGAGACACTAGGCTAAGGAGACAGTGTGGTTTGCCTAATTCAATGAAGTAATTAGTTATTAGAAGTCTGCTGCTTCATAGCTGATCATTTCATGTCGGCACTTGTCTGTCCTCCTGTCATTACTCATCATTGATTGAGTTGTAAAAATCTTGTCGATCGCCTTATCAGACGCCAGCGTCAGCAACTGAGGCGTAGAGAATTGCAACATGCAGTATTAAATGGTGACAATCTTAATTTTCTGCATTCCGTAGTTTTGTCTGTAGTTTTTTCCGTAGTTTGACCAAAAATTCATGCTCTAAGTCTGCTGACAACAACTGACCAGACACAAACCAAATGCTCTGCAAACTGAAAGTGCTAAAATAACCTTTCACATAATTTCTCATTGAAATTGAGCATCATCATCATTAAAAAAAAAGCGTCAGATGTTCTTTCAACGTTTTGGTGAAACTTATTGGTACTGTATCTCTTAGTACATTCAACGAATCTTAAAATCGCTACATCATGATGAAGCTGAATCACACTAGCCGCCAATCTCCATTCAGGCCTGTGATTAGCCTATGAAAAAAATTGAGGATTTTTTGTGAAAAATTTGAGGAATGGAAACGGAGCCTAATATGATAATTGCAAGAAAAACTACAAATTTTAGCACGAATTTTGGGCCAAACTTCAAATCATGAAAGTCACAACGAAGGAGGTAACCCCAGGGTTGACCCACACCACACTTTTTGAAGTTGTGTATATTACAAAGGAATACTGACTTGGTCATAATCACTTCCCGCATTGTTACGAAATTAATTTGTTGCCTCAAGCATTATCTGCTAAGAATGTGTCGGACAAAGGATGTCAGATCAAGCTGCTGATATCGCTCTGCTTCACGCTATCGTCTCCAATTCAATGATGCTTGTCAGATTTGTATGCTGCAATTTTTTGAATGTAGGATATCTCCTCAACTGCATGCATCTGGGGCTTTGTAACGATTAATTTTTACGGACTTTAGACAAATTTGGGAGGAGAGTAACCCATAAGTATCGCTGACGTAATGCTTGTGACTTAAAAAAAGTCAGTAATTTATTATGAAGGATACGCCACATTACACACCAATTTATTAATATTACTTTATACTGCATAAGTTTTGGTGGCTCTAGTTTGTTAGCGTTTGATCATATCGCTCCGATCTACATTCAAATGAACATGAATTCTCTCATACAACACAAAACAAGTGTCGGGAACAGGCTTGCCGTTAAGTTGTTGGTCTCATGCAGGCAAAGAGTGAAAGATTATCACCTCTGTTCGCATGAAGTTGCGCAGAGATATTGACATCCACATCTTGCAGTAGACCCAGGTTAAAAATCTACCAACCCAGTACTATGTCGGTCAATGTCTTAGTCTAAGTTCACACACAACGATAAGCAATGTGTGCACTAGTTTCACACCAACCTGTGTTCAGCAATTTATGAAAACGATCTATAAGTGAATAATTCATCCAGGATAAATGTCGGTCGGCGGACCCTGGAAAATGTAGCTGCAAAAAGACTCATGGGATAGCAGAGCTTCATAAGCTTCCAACCCCCAGCACGCTAGTGACCAGGAGGCAGATTGACACTAAATTTAGGTACCATCCGCTTTACCCTGTTGGATGTGTTCATGTTCAGCGGAAATAAAATGGAAGAGTGAGTGAAACAAACGCTTCAGTTGATAAGAGCACTGAAATCCAAGTGGGCTGGGATACCTATACGTTATCACATAATGGATATAGAGGATCGATAGCCTAAAGTTCCTTAAGAAGTACAGGCATGCATTTGGCAGCCATATAGTCGCAGAAACATATAATGAAGGCTGTGAAACCGGTTCAGATAATTAATGAAAATAATTGAATACGCATTTTACTGTTGAAATTCTACGCAAAATTATGAAGTTTGAAGAAAAAAATTGCTTGCAATGTTCAATATACAATTTCGTATGTTGATCGCAGTGTTTCACTCATTAAATACGTGAAAGTGTTGCACTAAGGATTTCGGCAGACAATAACTTCGGACAACTTCTCTGCTTAGCAAAATAAGTCCGGACGAACCGGAACATCTGCAGCCCTGTAGCTTGCAGAAATGAAAACGACATGAAACAAGATCAATTCAACGCAACAAAGTGCGTCAAGGTAACAAAATTAAAAAACAAGCACACGACTGGTTAATTTTTGATGTGCCAAATATGACATGGCTAAGACAAAATTTTTATATCCTAAAATGTCTAGAAATTTAAAAATACTTACTAGAAGGACAAGCAACGGTTCTCCTCTCCTCATGTGGAATGAATTGTGAGTAAGTCGCTCTCTTCAAAATTAAGTCTATCACTTATATATTGAAAAGATCTATTTAACAGTCTGTCCATTCAGATGATAAAAGGACAGTCTGTTTTCCAATCAAAATATCATATCTAGCTAGCACAGCAGGATTACGCCATCAATCTACCAGGTGTGTAAGAGAAAAATTATTAAGTTATAAATTATGAGAAGAAAGAGAAAAGTAATAAATCAAGAGTGATTCATGATTAGCAGCATGGATGTAAGGTACATGTTACAGGATTCCATCTTAGCTTCTTGTTTGGAAGTTTACATATCATCGCCATTCGCCAAAAAACAATACATTATCCGGCATTTAGTCTGTAGTGTGTCATATTTGAGGAATTTCTCGTAGTTAAGCTATATTTGAGGAATTTTTGAGGATTTGAGGAGTAATAAACAAATTTGAGGAATTTGAGGAGTAATCACAGGCCTGTCCATTAAAAAAATGTGCTGTCTTCATAAAAAAATCCTGCATCAAAGAAAACGTTCAATTTTCTTTCGTAGGGCCTGCTGAACACAACTGACCACTTAACGAAGCAAAATATATGTCAAAAAATCTATGGAACATAAGGTTACATATGGTATATCGATCATCAAAATTGCAGAAGGACTTCAACACAAGAATTACATTTGAAAATAGGTCAACTTTCTTGTGCAATTAATTATGAAACGATCTGTATTATCCCATGGAATGAATTGACAGATCAAGTTCACTTTTCCTCTGAAGTCTTTCTTGCGAATGTCAGCATCAAAGTAAGTGAATAACGACACATTTTCACTTTCATTTTTTAAAAAAGTGCATTAGTTGAAAAATTAAGATCAAATTCTTTGAAATCAGGACAGAAAATCGAATGAAAACTCGTCAACGGGAACCCCCCCCCCCCGATACAAAGTGCATAAAACAGGAACATAAACAATCCAAACGAGTCAAAAACTAAAAACTTGCATCGAATATTAATCGCGCTTGCTAACATCATCGCTATTGTAAATAATCTCTATCTTAAGGGTCGAATTTGTCAGCAATGATGCATTTCCGATCAATCGCATCGCCGTTCCTGTGACCTATAAGTCTTTCTGCTACATTTAGTAAATATAGATAAGCCTTGCTGCTATTTAGGTAATAATAACTAAACAGCGGCAAGGCTTGTCCATCTTTACTAAAATTTAATGTACATCAAAATGCTGCTTAAGGAAAATTACAATTAATCTTTCTGCAGGTTATCAACTTCACTGATCTTTACCACTGACATATAGAAAGTGTTCTAAGTAATCAAGGAGGCTGTAGGTCCAACTGTCACCGATTGACGATACTAATTCTTGTGTTACTTATTCATCTTTAACTTTGGATTTCACTATTTGATTATGTCATGACTGTAAAACATGGAGATTAAAACGAACGATGGAAGTCAATCACAGCCTCGCTCAAAATGAATGTCCTAGTCCTACTTACTTTTCTTTAATAAAAAGCTTGTTGAGAAACACAATAAGAAAATACAAGACTGAAGACTATGTAAGAAGAATATAATATATAGGAAGAATAAGACTATTCGCACTATAATAAAATAAATATTGAATAGATTCAATAAATCTAGCTGATCTTTATCAAGAAAGGATGAATCGCACTAGAGCTAGTATGGGTGATCAAGAGTGGAGGTGTAGACATAAATAACATCCGCCACGATGACACTAAAAAACAATAAACGCAATTTCACATCTTGCAAAGATACGTGGAAAAAGCAATGAAAGTGCTGATTTTGGTTTGGAGATTAACGGGAAGAAATCTAACTTGCTGTAGCAACGAGAGAAGCATTCCACAATGTAGAATCATGATCAACGAAGGAACAATAATATTAATGCAATAAGTTGACAACTTTAAGCACCATGGATCAGGCATAACATCCAGCACAAGATACCAATGTGAAGGAAATAGCCGTCCATCAAAAGCGAAGCAAGCTGTTTTTGAGATGAACAATATCTTGGAAAAAAGAAGCATTACAAATGAAGCACGAATGCGGGTCCTGAAATGCTACATATCCATCAGACAGTGTAAGTCTGCAACTGTTATCCAGACTGGAGAGAAACGAAAATGCGATGATCAGATGAATATATTCTGCCAATCTGAGCGAGCAGAAATCGATGACTAGGGAAGTCTAGGCATCACGTGGATCCACAACATTGTAATCGACAAGACACGATATCCAACCTAACAAAATCTGGTGAAATGAAGGACGCCAAACCGCAAGTAAGTAAGTAGGCCTACCCCTTATCAATAAGAATGCCAGTCGTGTACCTTCAACGCTCAGACATGATGATCGATAAATGAATGCGGTGTTTGCGCGGATTTCAAAGTATATCACAAGTCGTCTAAAAGACGGGCAAAGTACCAAGGTAAGAAAACACTCATGCGAAATGCAATGAAGATGCATTTTGTTTAGGCACGTTTAGAAAGAGAACAAAAGTTCAAATATGATAGGATGTAAGGAAGATTTGTGACGAACAGTTAGAATTCTCATGCGATGTAAATAATCATTCCAGCAGTCATTTATAATAGAATGTTCACTGATTTGAATAATAAATTGAAGTAGTCCTGATGTGGACTGATGGCGTTCCAATTCGTAGGAGCACAAATACGTTCGGCTACTGTTGCAACCATTCAATTAAGCAGTTATTAAAATACAAGTAACTCAATGGAGCTTTCTCGAATTAAAACAGGCTACGAACTAAAATTGATCAATTTTGGCCCAATAACTGGCAAAAATGTAAATCTTTAGACTTATTTGTGTGAAAGAAGACAGCGCCTGAAATGCGTGGATCAGCTGAAGGATGTGTTGGGTGGGGCAGTATTAGGTTCTAAATCACTGTTCTAAATCATTTGTTCTGATTAACTACACCCTCGGACATTTCATATCACCCTCACAAACTATGGAGTTATACAGTATGTATGCTATTTCATGTTCTCTTTTCAAATTCGTGTCAGATAATCCTGACAACTTTACTTTATAAACTTAGGCCTTACCCTCGGACTGTATCTACAGCTCCTCCGTCAGAAAATACAATCATGATTTCAGGACAAAAACAAAATTCAAGGACATTCTCATGATTTTTACATAAATGATCATCAATGTTGCTTTTGCTAGTCATTCTCAATGCTATGTTCGAAAATGCTCAGGTGTAAATAAGTGAATCAATGGTCATAACAATAACAAAATTCCATCTGCTCACTTCAGTCATATCTATCATTGGTGTTCATCAACAATATTAGCAGTGCTTCCTCTTGGCTAACCGATTCTGCTGATGAATAATCAAATTGAAGTATCATTCCAAATCATTGTAAACATTATCATGGCCAAAAAATTGATGATATCAGTGCAGATGAAATATTTGGTAAGCTATAAACTAAGATAGAAATTGTTTCAATTACAAAATCGTAATTATCGAAATCAGTAGTTGAGCGTCATAGGGTAAACACTACTTAACACGCAAATGCTGTATGCGGTCATGATCCGGTTGTTATCAGACCCATCTTGATAGTAATTGGAATCGAGATTTTCTAGCGCTAAAATCGCAAAACAAAGATATCTGAAATTCTTCGATCGAAAGTATACAATTGTAAATAAATTAATATCCGTGATTTTCGACGTAAGTTCACCTTCTGTGGTCGATATCTTAAGTTCTGTCTCGGAGCGATAAACGTCGGGCGAAAATGAAGTTGTTGAAATTGCTGAAAATATTATTTTGGGGACAGGTTACGGACTAAATTAAATTTGCTTTCCTGTCTGGCAAGTAAGTACAGGGTGATTCAAAAGTCGCTGCAAAGAGTAATCGATGAGATCTCATAGAAAATGGACGATATCGACTCCATTTCTTTTGATTTAAGCGACTAGGGAGATTTCAGAATATAATCGCAGCATCTTTACGACCATTGTCATTCCAACGAAAATTTTCTTTATGTTGAGATGTCTTTATCAAGCGCGCATTATTAAAGGTACACGACGGATGATTTTCAATGTGATCTCAATCGCATTTTCAATCGGAAGAGAAGTCATTCGACCGAACTCTCGGCAAAAGTTGTTTCCTTAAGTTGCTCGAGCTGAATGAAAATACGTGATGACGTCACTGGTGATAAGTGCGTGAAGACAATAACATGGGAGCAGGATGGAAGCGAGCAAGCAAGCGTCAGATTTTACACGCACCGATGAATAAATTGCCTTTTTTATCACGTGCAGTGACGAACAAGCATCAAAATGTAAGCGCATCATATTGAATAGCAGCATTTTCATCTGGAGATTCATTTTATGTTTGCTATAAAATGGCGCAGTGTTGTGTCTTTGGAGGCATGAACAATGCCATTATTGAACGGAAGAATTTATGCTTCTATGCAGATTCCCAACATCAGTTTCCTGGCTTGTTCATTAGATGGTGTCGAAGCATATGACGGAAGGACTTAACTCCTAATGGAAGTGTATGATCTGACCACTTCGCCGAAGTCTACAAGATAAGGAATCTTTGCGATACGCTATGTTGTCTGACCAATATCGAGCATACAAGCCTCTATTCAGCTAACGACTTAGCACTATCCCATGTCTCAAAATGACTTCAATGATCATGACTTTGTCTCATTATGAATTCTGTCTAAGCAGTGACCGCAATTCAATGACTTCGCATAAAAATAATGTTCAAGATTCTTTTTAGAAGCACCGTAAATTAGAACCATTACAGTGTTTCGAAATATCTTCATTTCAGACAAAGTATGAATTAGGATGTGCTTACAACAGGCAAATGCTTGCACATTCATTTTTTTATCATAATATTGAATAAAATCCAGAAGTTGTCAGTGGAAAGTGATGGCATTTCTCTCATTGTAAGGAGAACTTTGAATGAAAAGAAATACGCTGATTGTAAAAAGTAGTCTGCTGAATCTAGTTATTTGTTATGTATGCACATTAATTTCTTGAAAAACATGTCCTAACACTCGGATCACTTTCCATAACTTCTTATTGAAGAATGTCGAACCTTCCGGATTATCGTTTAGCAGCTTTAGTCAGCGACTCGCACCGGTCGTAGGAAGGCTTCCGCTATTTCACTCTCATAGGGAAGATCACCAATGACGTCATCATAAACTTTTGCATCGCTTTTACGCTTTGACGGTTCGGTTTGAGCGACGACTTTGAGTGGACTGATTCAGGCAGTTAGAGTCAGCCTTTCGATTACATACAATCAAATGGAAACCGAAAAACCTCCGAGTACAACTTTAAGGACTTCAAATTTCGCAATTATCTCAACTGATTAGAAATTCATGTTTATTCCTTTCTGACATTGTGCAAAAGTTATGACAAATTCATATTCCAATATAAAAGATAGAAAATAGGTTTAACAAAATTCACTGGTGATTCACATTTAAAAAGATATCTTAGCTCAGTGGAATTTCTCAAAAACCATCGCTTTCAGTGAGAACTATCATTTACATTATCTTGACACTCGTTAAGAGATGTTATTAAACCTCACTTTCAAATTAACCAGAATGTGAACTCTGTTATCCCAGCCTATAATCGCTTCATAATCGCAAGTCCGTCACATCTTCTTACAACACGATCAAGAATTTGATAACTCGATTTGATGAGACTGGATCTGTTATGGAACGCCCAATTCCTGTTGTCTGGTTCACTGCTGGTCGGTCTGGAAAGAATATCAGCTTTATTCAGCATCATAGTGAACGTGATTATCCGATCAGCTATTTGTAAATTAGAGTAATTAGTAGGGTGACCATAAGCTAACAAGGTTAAAATCGGTTACATTAGGTTTAAGAAGGGACGTTAGGTTGAAAAATGTTAAAATTTAGGAAATGTCGAACATTAACTGCGATATTTACCGAATGAGTCGACGAGTATTCATGAATTTGTCATTTTCTGTAACTGTCAAATATAGACAACCACAGAGATAAATTGCTTTGTCTGCGCTGTTTGGCCCACAGATGACATTTTTTAATACTGATGGTCGCGCTTAGAACTAGTCCCGAGGGATAAGAAGATCCATTTTCCATTCAACGTAATGCAAATTGAAGTTTGAATTCTGACGAACTAGATCACTGACATCGCATTGAACGTTCACGGTCGGTCAATTTAGATTGTGAGGAGTCGAACGATGTGAACAATATCTCCTTTTGACGAATTTATTACGGAGAAACATTGAGTCAAAGACAAGCTCTGTTCACTTGCCAGATGTTCAGACTTCAATGTGAAAACGGTAGCTCGTGTGTTCCCTAACACCACTTTCCTCACAGTGCGCGCGCTTGCTCTACCATTGCATGCAATGGCTGACATAGAAACGCGTCACCTCTAGAGTAACAGCGACAGACGAATCCATCTCTGAGTCGACAACAGTGATTCATCCGTGGACGTCGCTATCGTGAAATAAGCACTGCAATCATTAATTGTTTTTGCAATATTTGCTTCATAAATCGCATTTGAAATACTTGCGAAAGCAAGGGGATAATTAAGAGCGACCTATATTCATCAGATTTATGATAAATTGACTGTATTATTGCAAATAACTTAGAAATATATTTCTGCATCAGCCTTTAAATTTGGGAAAATTTGAACGGTGGTGACTTTTTGGACATCCTGCACATGCCATTAAGCACTCGGATGATGGTATAGAATCAAGTAAGAAAGATTTATTTAGGTGTTAGTACTACTGAACATCCCAAAGCACAAGAACCCAGGTGGTTTTTATTGGGTAATTGAGTTTTTGTCAAAACCCTAGGTTTATGCCAACCCTGCATGTCAGACATAGAATATCCTAAATGAGTTACACACTTATAATAATGCATAATAAAAATCATTATTATATCTTTCAATTAATAGTAACTCAGTTCTCCGTGGCACAGTGGTTTAGTGCTTGGCCTAGCGATCTTTCGGTCCAGTGGTCGAGCCCCGAAAGTGTCATTGGAAGTCGTCAAAAAGGGCATCCGGACTAGAAGATCACATCGCTCCAGGTTGAAGTCTATGTCAGCACCGTCCAAGACCCAGTATGGGGGAGTAGTGACGTTAAACCATTCATCATTCATTCATCACAATAGTAGCTCAGTTGATTCCAACAAAGAGACAATAAGACGGGAAATCATTCTTTATGCTAGCAAACCAGCTAAGAGCACCATTATCCACTTTTGATTTATGTTGTTACTAGGGCATGCATGATTTTGACTTAATAACCACACCATTTTGACCTAAAAATTGACCTAACGAAGTTTTCCATCAATCGGAGAATATTATCTTTTAACAAACATATGTTATTTTTAATCTAATACCAATTTAAAAATTTGGTTCGGTCAATTTCAGAAACGAAGTTTTTATCTCTGAAAATTTAAGTATACAACCATTGCAACGATTTCCTGTCATATTCCCAAGTTGGTCTGCTGTTCGTCTGTAAATTCATGTCAAAGATAAATTATGACGTCACAGCTGACAACTCACGCTGTATCTGAACGAGGCAAGAGATTCACTGTGGTTCACTAATAGAGGAACCCTGTAGCATTCAAGAACACAAATCTCTGCGGATATCTAAATGGACAAATGAACAAAAGTAGCTAGGTTACTCTTAAATAAAATGAAGGCACGTCGAATGATAATAAAATGAAACACGTGTGGCTGATCACGATGCATCACATTCATTCATGCGGAAGGTAAAATACGACTACTGATCGCACTAAAAACCCGCTGTTTTTAAAAAGTTCGCTGTTTATTAACTGTCAGATCCAAGAAAGTGCAGTTACAAAAAAACTATCAGAGCACATAGCTACAAGAAAAATGCCGTTGCTCAGACCACCCAGCCGACTCGAATTTAAAAAAAGCGAAAAAAGCGAATCCTTAACTTAGAAAAGCGAACCGATAATTTTTACATCAAGCAATGTAGAATGGCGTTATTACGACATGATATGCCATCAAGCGATACACTACCACGAATACTACGAACCTGTGTAGATTACGAATATTTCTTTCTGGTACAAAAATGATAACTTGACGGAGTACCTCTTGGGAGGTATTTTCCTTGCATCTTGTTAAACGATTCGCAAATGCACCAGACCATATTTATGCATGAAACTAGCTTTTGTATTCTATTAATGATCAAACATATAACCAGCAGTCTATTTAGATTGCTTCAATTTTAGACAAATTATAGATTCCAAGATTGTTTCACAGACTTGTTGAAACATAGTGTTGAAAAAATCAAAACAATACTGGTAGAAAATTCAGCAGAATGAAGATGATTTTATAATTTCTAATGTGGTTAAGCAAATTTCTGTAACTGTCATGCTTCCAACTGCTAAATTAGCCTAAAACTTTGTACATCTCCTTCATCTGAATATTCCAAAAGAATATTGATATTTTCAAGTATATTTACTAGGTAGGGTTATGTCAGCTAAAGTCATGCGAAATGGATCATATGACGAATAAAGGATACTCATTAAGGTTTTACATTAATATGGCAATTATTTTATACAGTGATAGAATGTACACAAAAGGTTTCATCTGATAATCATAGTTTTCTTCAGAACTCGCAAGCCTAATATTATGCTAATAATATTGCTTACTAGGATGCATTTTTGTAAAGGAAGATCATGCTCATGATTGAGCTATATCATTGAAGAAAAATTGATATTTTATTAGATGGTCGATACCGCATAGCTCAGCACACACAAGCTATGAAAATACATACAGGCTATATAGCGGGTGAAGTATGACGTAATCAGCATGACTGCAGTAATGTAAACGGTAGTCAAAATATTTACAAGATAGTGCATTTGGTCTACTGGTACATCTATTCTTCAATCTGTAACTCACGTGGTAAGTTTCACGTGGTTATGAGAAAATAGGCTACACATATCCGATCATATCAGTATCATATTAATGTCTTATCAGTAGATGCGAAATGACTATTATACACATCAACTTTTTGCCCAGTTACACGTTCTTCACGAAAATCACACTGAAAGTGACATAAATAAATAGCCTAGTATAATACCTGGTAAAATTCAACAGAAAATATTCCATTGTGTATATTATCATCTCAGTTTCTTAGGCCTACTTATCAACATTATGCAATGCATCTCACTCATTCGCATAAACTGATCCGCTTGTTTCATTAATCTTGATAGAAGGCCTCGATAGTAGGTCTACCGTGTGTCTCTGGCAAGCCAGCATGGATTGATGTCTCGAATTCCTTGACTGATTAATTTGATGACATTCATTTGTAGCATGTAACCCGCATGTACTTTCAACATGCATCAATTCAGACTCGTGTAAAAGCCATAGCACCATGGCCTCTAAGTCACTGTAAAAAATTGTGCATTCACCGGAGCCGTGTGACTTCATGAATTGCTACAACATGACTTTTTTTGCTACTTAGGGCACATTCTCCAATGCCCTTATTAATATAGTTATTGCATAAAATTATGCAATCGTCAAGATATGCATTCAATTGTTAACACATAAATGATAACATGACTAGAGTAAAGGGCAACATGACAAAAAGTCACGTTGCGTTGTCAACATGTAAAAAAGGCCAAAAACACTACGAAACACTTTTTTCCTGCTCAACCAAAAAAAGCGAATGCCACTCGATAAAAGCGAAAATTCAGGCATATTTTCGAAAAAGCGAAAAAAGCGAATGTCTGGGTGGTCTGCGTTGCTGCAATTTCACTATTGAGCTTTTTTGATTGTGTGGAAAATCACAAGTTAGACTAACTGATGCAGCTGAGTTAGATGACTTGACTCTCCTCACTTTCCAGTTATGCATCACATAAAAACTATCATAATATGTATGCACCCGATTCATCAGAAAAAATCTCTAAGTTCGACTCCAGAATTCATTTGTTGTTCCATTTCTATTTTGGTTCGACTTTCATTCAGTTTTCCTAGAACGTTCGTTTATTGCGATAGAAAATTTCAACCAAATAGAGTCCCATTTTCAAAAATGGTACAACCTCCCTACTCAAGCAGAACAAAGGCTGTCCGATTTTGCTTGTTCAAAACATGTGAGACTGTGACTGATCAGTTGAAAATGAACTCATATGCTATTGCACGTGCACTATTTCAGCAACTGGGCGATGTTGTAGAACATCGACTAACTGATCTGGTAACTCTTCTTTTGATATAGCGTCTTTGGTTTGCGTAACAAACAGTCCGTTTCCCACGATTTCTCGAATGGCAGGTAGATTTTCGGCTTACCAAGATGTTGCTTCACACCATGACCCTCATCAAGTGAGGACTGGCTGAGATGACTGACCTATTTCCGGAAAAGGCAGCTGACGGACGGTTGCCATTTTCACTGTACATGTCTGAACGACTGCAATTAATTTGTCGACACAAGAGAATTTCGTTGCGACATTCGTCGCATGGTTATGCATTAGGTGGGCGATGCATGTTAGGTCTACGTGAAATAATCAAGGGTACATGGATTTCAAAGTGCTACCCGCTGAAGTCATGTAACGATCGGCATCCGTAGGCAACAACACAAAATCGCTTCTTTGAAACCAAGAAAATGAACAATAACATTAACAAGCTGACATAAATTCAACTTTTGATTGTTTCCATTAGGAGTGTTCAATCAACCATGTTAGATACAGATGGTGCTTCCAACTTGTCCACCAAGATGTTGATATACTTCTTTCCAAGCAAGTCTGATTCGTCAACAATCACGAATATTGACTGATCGGTCACGCACTAACATGCTCTTTCTCCATTTCGTTTAGTTTAGGAATATTGAATCTGCAACCTGACATAGACGTATATCCGATCGAATTTAATAACAGGCGAACAGCTGGATGCTGAAGTTTATGAAGTGGTATATCGGCGCTAAAAAGCTCTTGTCACTTCTGCAGATAAATTTTTGGGGTTCACAAATGCTGAACGGATGTCGAAGCTGAATCAGACGATATCTTCGACGAATGTTTGACAGATCCGCGGCGAATATCGACAAAAAATGTCTTGATGATTCACGATGATTTCACTCGTTTGCTGCACATGCTTGCCATCTGACTTATTAGTATTGCCTAAGGAAGCCGCAGGGCCTGCAACACCTTGCAAGAAGAGATTAAACGAGTTACGGCAAAATAGGTCTTTACGCATCATTATTTGGAACATACATTGTACGTCTGCCTGAACACGTCATATTTGTATGATCTCGTTTTTAAGAGTGGCAATGGATTCCTCAGGACATTAACGTGAAATAGAGCTTTATAAACGAGTCTGAAGCAGCGCAAAAACAATGGATAATAGCAATTTCAATACCAGTAGAAGTCAGCAGCTGCCTAAGAGAAGCATAGTTGTAGTTAATATTATAATTTTTGAAAAATCAGTTTGTACAAGACTGATTCTGTTTCCGTAATTATCTGAATTTCTGACATAGCTGAAAACAATCAGACTTAGGCCTAGCCTACATGAAGCCCATTATGTTTGCATAAGTCATGGTGGGGATTGTACGTGCAAAAGTGTTCACAAGCACTTTGCGATGCCATTCCGTGGACCCTCAATTCTAATTCACGGGAGCGCAATAGACAGCTCTCTTCAGAGACAAGGGGTTGAGTGCGAGAGTGGAGCATTGCATGGGAAATGGAGCGTTACTTTGACAGTTGACACATCCATCTATAGGCCTACCCCTTTGGTTCGACTGGAGATTCTATTACATACCCTACTAGTAAACCTGTCGGACGCAAAATTGTGTTTACTTCTACCAGCAAAATTATGATCGATGGTCAGCAATCCCTCGTTGAATAGGAGAGATTCTTGGCAGTTGAGGTAACATGGCATGACCCTGGACCACAGACTGTCCATTATAAAGAAAATCCGAGATATACGGGATGAAAGTCTATTGCCGGTTAGACTACGAGAGTTTTTCCTAACTCGATTTTCCCATGTCAGCAGAAGTCGATGAACTTTTTCAACATTTCAAAATCATTTTTGAAAATTAGGACTATTGTATTTCTCTTATCCTATCATCAATATAAAGTACTACAGCTCATTTGCAGGAAGATAACTGAATGACTCTAACAGATCATATGAATTTGTTGATGTCATTTACCATCGCTTTGAAATGAGAATTAATCTATTTCAAAAAACCGGATGTGGTGACATGGCGGCATTTCGATATTTACATTCAAGCAATGCCTTGTCACAATTATTAAAATAACTCAATTCATAACGGTCATTCAGTAAATAGGCTCACCAGGATCCATCAAAATCATAGATTATCATAATCACTGCAATGTTGCAAAAAAAGATAGCACGGCAGCCCATTCGAAAAAAGACTCAATTGATGATCGTTTCCTTTATTTGCTTAGATACATTGCTAGCCTATAAGCTGAATGACATTTAAAGACATTTCGTAATAAAACATTTTTGTCTGGTTTCAAATTTTGAGAAAATACAAAAATTACAAGGGTAGGGCGACTGATAGATATGAGCTGCCTGTGGTACCTATTTGAATAGTAATTGACAGACATACGAAGCTAGGCTGAATGTTGACATGCCACTACATCGATGGGTGACATAGAACTCTGGAAGTTTTTGAACTTGTTTTGAGATCCGTGTTAGAAAGTCAGGAGTTCCTCTTACAGAATTTCATCTAATATGAAAAAGTTGGGAAATACCGGACGCTGTAGACCCATAAAATGGGAAAAGCATCACATTATCCTGATTGTCAAAAATACTGTGATGTAATCCTAGGGTCACGTGTCCCCACAACCTAAAGATTTGAGAAAAAATTAAAAGTAAAGAAATCGAGAAAATTATCTGAATGTATTCATTGTAAATTTAGACCTACAACAATCCATAATCTCTGCCATTTTCAGTGCATTCACTTTCCGCTAGGCTTTGAGCTCGATGTGACATGCAAAATCGTCGTCTCAATATTTGACTATTTTTATCAAAAAGCGATGGACTAGCTAAGAAAAAGCTTCATTATAGTACAGACAACTTGCTCATTTCAATCATTACTACGTTTGGCACGGATGGGTGAAATATACTTCTTTTAATGAGTGAAACGATTTCAAGGGACTGTTTTAAAGCGAGTTTGACGAAGATGACACTAGATGAATGTGCATCATGATAGCTTAAGCCTATTGAGCTCCATGGTAGACCATACGACGTATTTTTGCAACGCTCATGTTCATTATATCTTCAATTTTTATGTCGATGATAATCCCGTTAGTAATCCTCAATTTTTTCCGCATGTAGAATTTATGTACGCCTCAAAAAGCCCCAGCTCACTCCTAACTATGTTTCGATTAACATGTGCAAAGAACAGATGCGATATTTCACTACTCGTCATAACACACGTGAATACAAGAGTAATGTGTGCATCAGAATACACAAGATAGCTTATGCATGTACCGCTAGATTTGATAGTTGGCGACCCTACATAATTCCATGACACTTAGATTTCATCATAATCGTGCTGTTCTACTGCGTGTGGTTGGCTTCTAGCTACACCAATTTCTCATTTAGTGCACACATGAAAATATGCACATGCATAGATATATATATATATTACACAAATATGCACGGCAAATAGTGCAGCAATAGTCAAGTTCCTGGTCTACTAAATAATCATTATTTGTGATTACAATGTTCATAATATTTCCATCACACCGCTTGAATCTTGTTAAGTACTAATATGCATATTTATCTCATGCACACTGTAGCTGCAATCAAGGCCATCATGAAATTATAAATGTGCGATTTCCTAAAATGATCACATTCATTATTTCGTATACATTTTATAAAAACAAGCAGATGAAAAACGGATAAAAATTAGATTCCTAAACTTTTATCATTCAGATAAGATTTCTTTCAGGTTCTAATCAGACAGCTACTTCCACAGCAGACATAAAATTCAAGAGGAAAGGTCTAAATGATGCCAAACAGACGGTGAAAGTCGAAAGGACATCATTGTTGGTCGTATTATGCATTGATGTAAACATTAACTAAATACCTATTGATATTATCTGTGCACAATTCAGTTAAGTGGAAGAAACAACTGCTTAAAAATTACTGCAAAGGTACAAATTCATCACTGATAACACCTCTATCAATTGAAAACTAAACTAAGTCTTATAATTGTTATTTAGTTACGTGTTTACAGCTGTTAAACCTGAAGAGACAATGAAAGCTACCTAAATATTGAAACGGAGGTAGACATTTAGTAAAAGTTAATGTAACATGCTCATTTCAGTTAAAACTGACTTCATTGCAGAAAAAATTCTATGCAATCAATACCACATACAGTTGTTTATGAGTTACATAACTCTAGAAATCACTGTATATTGCTGTAACATAATGTAATATTCGTTCAAGAGTTCAAGTGTCAAAAATCAAAGGAAATGTCAAAGCAGAGAAGATTCATAGGACTGCAAGCGACACTCGATTACGATAAAATATTAAAACGGATATGAAAACGCATGTGCGTTGTTCACATACGTTGTCATGGTTGCGGTAGACAATGGCGATCACCATAGACATCGAACGTCAACTACAAGGTGTAGATATCCTTATTGCTGATATCCGATGTCTATGGCGATCACCAAAGTTGCTGGTTCACGATTGGGATTTTCACGGCTATTGTCACTTATTTCTATTCATGCTTATAAGTGCATTTTCATACAATACCTCTTTAACATATTTATCAAATATCTAAGCATTATCTAAGGATCACAGAGAATCACGACCTGAGTTGAACTTCCGATTCCATACAACAGAGCATGGACATTCAAAGATGTCAACAAAATGAGTTTTACATTGCGCTTTAGGGGACCTCTTGTAAATTTTTGAAAGGCAATGGCATGGGACCTCACGAACTACCAATCTAGGTTCCAAAGCCTCTGTTCCATCTTATGCTCCGTTCATTCGTCGACGACTTCGTGCCTCTTCAGTCCAGTGACAACTGGCTCTAAATTTGAGAAATCGCTTTTGGTAGTTGAACGCTACACTGTGGACGGGTTGATTCTCTTGATAGAAAAACGTGTCAAAATCTGACGTCGAGAAGCGGTATCTTATTATTAATGTACAATTGTTTAAAATGACAGATTTTACTTCAATCAACTATATTTCTGTCTGAATATTCGTAAATAGAAACTGTTTATCGAAAATCCACGAAATATGTGTAAAAATGGAATTTCTGATGCAACAGAAACTGGAATTGCCGAGTAGGTGGATGTCTCCCTTTATTCAGAAACTTCCAGCCCTCACTTATTGATTACAACAGAAAATTTGAGTGTCATTAGTAATGTCTCTCCCGGCACTCTCTCCTTGTTCAATTTTCCACGATGTAAGCAAAAATATAGCTCTCCCTCAATTTAGACGATTTTTTTATTTTTTAAAAATAAATAAAGTTCCCCGACGCGTTTCGTCACGGTCGACAGTATCAAGGGGGTAAGTAAATGAACAGGCGGCTTAAATATAAAAATGATTAGGCAGTGACGACTCGTTAGATCAATTCATGCTTGCGGTTGATTTGTGGCTTGTTCAACGCTATGAAGCGTGCTTCGGCCATTTTAGTTTGCATCGAATTCTTTTGTTTATTTAGGACAGATAGCTGGAAATTATCGATGTTCATCATTCTATCGGCATGGTCAGTCAAACTATGTTCAGATAGTGCACTTTTACGATCTTGACAGTTCAAACTACGTCTGTGTTCATCATGCCGCAACTTTAAAGGTCGGCAAGTTTGGTCAATGTAATTTTTATGACAAATTTTGCATTCAAAATTATACACAATGTATTTATCGTTACACATATATTTAGGTCCAATATCCTTGCACAGTTTGCAATTACATTTGTTCTTGTTTTCAATAGTATTTATGCAATTAACTAAAGTTTGACCGGGTTTGCAGGTAACACGAACAGGAAGTTCATACTTACTGACCAGCTTATTAATTTTTCTTAAGTAGCAATCATTAATGAAATCAACACAAAGGTTAATTTGATTTTCATTACTTTTAGTATTGCATTTTGATTTTGGTGTAATTTAATTAGGCTTAAATCCATTTTCATACAGACGTTTTTTCATTACATTAACTGACTCTAAGGAAGTATCCGAACAAAGATCATGCACATATTTAATACTACTGAGTACAAAATTACTTTTTATGTGATCTGGCAACCAACTATCTTTACGCATCGTAGTTCCAGAATGACAGGATTTACTGAACCATTTATACCGCAACCTTTGACTTGCGGAAATACTTATATCCAAAAAATTCAAGTAATCGTTTTCAGGAATTTCAATTGTGAAATTGATGTTATTGTTTGCTGAATTATAGAGATGTAATATATCCTGAAAAAACTTTTCACTTTTTGGAAATGGTCCCAAGATTATATCATCGATATACCGCTTGTAAATTAAGGATACAGTACCTAAATTTTTCTTTAAGTTATCAAGAGCTATGGTTTCAATTGCATTCATGTAAATGATCGCAAAAGGCGGATCAAAATGAGCCCCCATAGACTGTGCAAGGATATTGGACCTAAATATATGTGTAACGATAAATACATTGTGTATAATTTTGAATGTAAAATTTGTCATAAAAATTACATTGACCAAACTTGCCGACCTTTAAAGTTGCGGCATGATGAACACAGACGTAGTTTGAACTGTCAAGATCGTAAAAGTGCACTATCTGAACATAATTTGACTGACCATGCCGATAGAATGATGAACATCGATAATTTCCAGCTATCTGTCCTAAATAAACAAAAGAATTCGATGCAAACTAAAATGGCCGAAGCACGCTTCATAGCGTTGAACAAGCCACAAATCAACCGCAAGCATGAATTGATCTAACGAGTCGTCACTGCCTAATCATTTTTATATTTAAGCCGCCTGTTCATTTACTTACCCCCTTGATACTGTCGACCGTGACGAAACGCGTCGGGGAACTTTATTTATTTTTAAAAAATAAAAAATCGTCTAAATTGAGGGAGAGCTATATTTTTGC
Source organism: Prostheceraeus crozeri (assembly GCA_907163375.1). Lineage (NCBI taxonomy): Eukaryota > Metazoa > Platyhelminthes > Polycladida > Euryleptidae > Prostheceraeus > Prostheceraeus crozeri. The sequence goes on along the minus strand of CAJQUW010014121.1, from coordinate 13,892 downwards.
TTACATCGTGGAAAATTGAATAATGAACCTCCCATATAATACAACAGAAGATCTCTCCTTGTTATTTATTCACAAACAAGGCTTACAGAACTCCTGCAATCATAGCAAACTTAGAAGGTCAAACAATCTAAGTCTGTGGGGTCCTGCTGGACTCTACATCTCTGAACTCGCTCCACAGATCTGCTTCATTCATGCACAATCATGAATCACGACAGGAGAAAAAACGTGTGGATGGTAATGATAAAAAAGTTATCATTCTGAAATGTTTAGGAACTATTTGTTTTGTATTTTTTAATATAGGCAATCGAAGAAAAAGACTATAGTCTGACTGAATGTCTTGGAGCTGACGCAAGTAAATGAAATTTTAGGGAGGGGGGTTTAGTCCTCCCTAGTTCCCGCGTGCCTGCAACTGTTCATTTCTTAGCGTGAGAAAATTTTCTTTAACAAAGTCTAGTGTTCCGAACCGGAAGGTAGGTGTCCGATATGGTAAAATTATCAATCTACATGCCATAAATTACAATTCAATGCATTTTCGTGGTTGGAAGCATCTATTCAAGGAGATAGAGTAGTTTGATCTCAGAGACTACTTTTTTCAGTAAGTATTCAAGAGCCAGGGTTTTGAAAGCCCGATTCAATTGTGATCATATAAATTTTGCAAACTATCTTGTGTAGGTCAATGTGTAGTTCTGTGGAATCCAGTGACTAGAATAGCCAAAATTGTGAATTTTTGAGTCAACTGTCCGCATCTGACCAGACACAGGCCTAACATGTACAGTCTGCCAAATTAACATCAGAGACGCAAACTTTCACATGGTTGCTATCAAAATTGACCTTCTTTTTCAATGATTGAGATGTGTTAGATAATTCAGAACAACAATTGCTTCATGTTGCGTGGATTGGCGTAGCATTTACAATCTTTTTGTGCACGAAATCTGGAACTCCATTTATCATAAGATGACTGATGCTATCAGGCTGACGATGTTCTCAATGAATTATCGTTAAATTATGTGTGGTCTTCTTCTTGAAATTCGGTGTAAAAGTGTAAAAGAGAAACCATTGACCAGATACGATATTGAAATGCGTTTCAAAATAATCCTTCAAAAATTAGGTTTATATGTACAAATTTGCTTAAATTTATATCTAAACTAGTGCAACGGCTGAAAGTGTGTTGACTTTGTGGTAAATGAATTCTCTAACGGTCTGTATGCTCATGCACTGTTGTGCTATTTTGAAGGTCTATGACACTAGCGAATAATTGAGGTCCGGTTCTGTCCCTTCCATTGAATGTGATTCAATCACAATGTAAGTGCTGCTGTATTGTCACTCTTTAACGACGTTCAATGTTAAATAGCACCTTAGGCAAATTCATACTACGCACTGATGCATGTGCGCTGACCAGTGTTGATACAAAGTGCATCTTTGCATGTATATTACCATAAATAAAACTGTGAGCGAGCCTCCGGCGCTCACAGTCAATATACCTTTCTCTAGCAATTAAAATTATGATCACTCGTAATCAAAACAAATCTGGAAAGGAAACACATCTCTGTATTTCGAATCTGTTGACAATATCACGCATTCAATATTGCTGTAATACACATAGGCCTGTTTAGGCCTATGTGAAACTCAGACAGGAAATACCGGTACAATACTGAATATGTTTTGACTTTTAAATTCGCTAGATAAAATACGATTGAAATGAATTATGCGCAGTTTGTGACCTAATGTGTGAAGCATTCGAAATGCTTGGCTTTTTCTTTCTACGGCAGGGGTGCTTCTTTCGTGTGCATTGTATCACAAGGTAAATGTTGCTGTGCACGCATACGTGTTGGCCCGTTTGTCGATAGAATCACGTCAGAACTTCTACTGTCAAGACGCTTTCACGTCATACCCATCGGTTGAGTCTTTATAAGAGCACGATTGAACGGCGGGGATTCAAGAGACGTACATCTACCTAAAAGTTGCATTGACAGAAAGCATGAGCGTGAGAAAGTGAGAATGGTTTGACGCTGTATCAATAGGCATTTCCATTCATTGTAGACATGTCGCCGTTAAGTCAGTTGTTTGACTAGTTGAAAGGCCAGAGGGTAATGCATGTGGATCTGCTTGCTCCAGTCAATGTGGTTCCAAAATGATCTGAATCAATTAATGGACATGCATGTAGGCTTACCATAGAGTATGGTATGTATACTAGGTAGAGCAGCAACTCAGAATTAATTAAATGCCCAATGTGTATGCAGTTCCTGTGTTCCCAATGCCAAATGTCAGACATGCAAATCGATACAATTATGAAGAATTTACCACGGAAATGACCGATCATGATATTCTACAAATCGTGTCATGACAACCTTAGAGAGGTAATGTTTGTTAAATTAGTAATTCGATGGGTTGCCACTACCATAATGTTCAGCCTTATTACTACAGTATTTTCTCAAGCGTGATCATTTAACAAACTACCTGCCATTGAAAGAGCAAAATATTGTAATCAAAGACAGTGATCAAAATTAACTTTAAAGAATGTAAATGGATCCATAATACTATTCAGATTTAGTAAAACATAAATTTTGTGAATTACAAAGCCATGCCGATGAAAATCAAATAAAAAATTGAAATTTCAGCCGAGAAGCACAATGAAATCTCAACTTTTCCATGAAGACTTGCATTATAAAGCAGTACATGACATTTCCTCGATAATCAGTTTGACCGCTTAATTGAGATACCTGCTTGTAAAAGTTCATACCTTTCCATATCCAGTATGTTTCATACTACTTATGCAGAGGTGCCAATTCGCTATTATATAGTTTGACAGGAATAATTTGCAAAAATATAGCTTCTTCAAAGTGATCAAATATTGTTTTAGACCGTAGGAACCCAATCTGCGCGAAAAACTGAATCTTTTGACGTTATAATTTTCACCGTATGCTGACATTTTTTAGATCGACACTCTACCTACTATGCTCTATGCATATACTTTGTGAATTACCCGCAATTACTTGGCGTTCATTTTCCTTTCAATGAGTGCGACATTTTATCCTTATAATCAAAAATATGTAGGAAATGCAAGGCTGAAACCACTCATTCTAAACCGCGTGATTTTGACACAGCTTTTAACACGAAACATTATTTCCAAAGTATTTATCAAATGAGGAGCCATCGAGTCAAATAGAATTATACCAAAACCACACATTATTGTGCTCATCAACGCACATACTAACGCAAAAGCTTTTAGACAATATCTTTCATCTTTTGCAGAGCCAATAAAGTGTGTCACACACGGCATTGTCGGAGAGTAAGTCTACTACTCTTTCGAACCCCATAGAGTGTATTTTTTGGATGCCTCTGATTTCCAAAGTACTTTTGCTTCTGCATTTCGGTGATTCTTCAAAAGAAGTGTGTAACGCAGATGCACATGCTTTAAAATCAGAGATAAAAATAAGCGAGGCATATATTTCTTGAAAAGAGATGTTTCCTATATTCAAACTTAAGGAACTTAAGGAATAGCGATAGTAGATATGGAATTCATTTTTTTATGTGCTACGGTAAAGGTATGTTCTCTAAACCACGTACTTTTCAACTTGTCATAGCTGAGGTCCAATGGTCCAATTACTATCGACTGTTTCATGTTTCTTTAATTGATTTTGTTTACCTACTTCTACTATTAATTTATTGTATTAAGTAGTATGAAATACTAAGTATTTTGCGGCATAGTATTCTGCGATACATTTGAAGGTTGCACCACGAGTGTCCGATCGAGGGTGAAGCCCGAGATCGCGACAAGAGTGTTGCAACCGAATTGTTACCACTCTGGTGGGTTAGAAAGTGTAGTGACAAGTGATTTATCGCAACACTTCTACATGGCAATTGGAGGCTGTAGTTGAAAGCAATTTTCTGATGCTTTTAATGCCAACTGGTGTCTTAGAGAAACGAGGAGAAGCGCTGACAATGTTCTTTAGAGGACGCCTGTAGAATGCACCAGTGGAGAACCCTAGTCGACGTAGGGCAGAGACATATACGAGGTCTGTCTAAAAAGTATCCGACCATCATCTTTCCGACTAAAGAAGAAAATAAAAGTTATTTCCTAATTTTGAACTTGCTATATATTTCGTTCATAACAATTTAATGCCGAAAATACACGTATACAGTAAACAGTATCAAAGTCCTTCAAAATAAGCCCCATCAGAGTCAACACATTTTGATCACCGAACCCTCCAATTTTCAAAGCACCCCCGAAATCCTTCCTCTGGGATGGCCAGCAGTTGATCTCTCACACTGTCTATGATAATCTCTCGAGTCTGGAATCGATGGCCCTTCAGCTGTTTCTTTACCTTTGGAAACAACCAGAAATCAGCGGGGGACAAGTCTGGTGAGTAAGGAGGTTGGCGAACGAGAGGGACGCCATGCTTTGCCAAGAAATCTCCAACCAACTGTGAGGAATAGGCCGATGCATTGTCATGGTGCAAAGGCCAATTTTTTGACTCCCACAAATCCCGCCTCTTGCGTCGAACTGCTTCTGATGACGTCGTAGAACTTCTCTGTAGTACTCTTTCGTCACTGTCTGATTTTCTGGTGCAAATTCGTGATGCACAATTCCCTTGCAGTCGAAGAAGACCGTCAACATGACCTTCGTTTTGCTACGCACCTGGCGTGCTTTTGTCGGTCTCGGTGATGATGGGCGTTTCCACTGAGACGATCGTGCTTTGGTCTCCGGGTCATAACCGTATACCCATGTCTCATCGCCGGTAATGATGGTATCCAGGTAGTCAGGGATTGCGTCACAAGTTTGGAGCAAATCTGCAGCGGTTTCTTTGCGCACACACCGCTCCTCTTCAGAAAGCAGTCTTGGCACAAATTTTGCAGCCACTCGGTGCATGCCCAAATCCTGTGTCAAAATGACATGGGCAGAGTCTTTGCTGATGTTCAATTGGTCACCGATTTCTCGCACTCTTAAACGGCGATCGTCCATTATGAGTTCATTAGCGTTGTTGATGACAACTTCATTGTGCGACACGTCAATGGCCGGCCAGATCGGAAGTCACTCTCCGCAGATGTTCGACCTTCCTTGAACCTGTTATACCATTATTTTATCTGTGTGATGCTCATGGATTCATCAAGAAAAGCCTGTTGTATTTTTCGAATTGTTTCCGCTTGAGTTTCACCCAATTTTTGACAAAATTTGACAAAAAGGTGTGACATGGATATCCAGGACTTATATTGCAGATAGTGAGTTGAATTTGCTGGACATTCATCTAATCAGAACAACTGATTAGAACGACTGCAGTGATCTGATTGAATATCACTTTCATTGATTTACATCTAGCGTCAAACAAGACAAAGAATTAATTCGTAACTGTTGTTGCAAGTGAAATGCAGCCACTACATGTCCCATACAGAGAGCTGTCTGCGAATTATCGCTTCATGTCAATGCAAGTGAAATTCCATTCTGTAGCTGCATATGCAACGTCAGAGTGTAACAATTAATTCTTAAGTTTGTGTGGTATACTTCGTCAATAATTAACTAAGACTTCAGCGCTGCTTAATTGCTACTTTCCACGTCGTATTTCTGCTATGCAGCTTTATTTGGATGGAGAAGCACTTCAAGTACCAAACAATTTGAAGATTCAATTTCAGGTATGGATGTGTTCCTAGCCGGCTTGAATCATCATATATATCATTTGTAAGAACCACAGTAAATCAGATGAACAGTTAGAAAGGAAAACGTAGACTACTTGTCAGTAGTTTGTTAACATTAGTATTGAGTAACCTCCGAAATATCGCTTAATATGCCATTTACGTGTCTCGTATATAGCTATAATGGCAAAATTAAGTAGAAAAAAAAGAGGAACATCACTAATTATTGCTTTTTTTTGCAAAATTGTTATAACGCGAAAACAGTGACTCTTCTTCAACCTGTTTCAGAACCAAATGATGGCAAAGCCTTCTTCAATCGAGATATATAAAAATATTAAGAATTCACAGCTTAATTTCCTCAATACTGATACTGCTCATTATGAATTAGGAGTAAAATGAAGTTAATGTCTGAAAGAGAAGAAATTATAAAATAAACGTTGAAATCAAGTTCAGTCAAGTCTCAAAGAACTTGTGTCCAAAACGATTCAGCATGGCATTCGACATTCTTGGCCCTTCCATGTTTCATAGACCATATAGTGCATTCCGTGCATTCGATCGAATCCCGCATGAAGGTCTCATCCGTCAATTATCGTCCGCCAAATTGCCGAATGGTTTCATCAAATGGTGCAAGGACTATTTTTCAAATAGATTTCATCGCGTATGTCTGGCTGATGGCACTCTAAGTTTGAATAATTCAGTTGCATCTGGAGTCGCTCAGGGGTCGGTTCTATCTCCTTACTTCTTCTGTGTGTATATAAGTTCACTCAACAAACTATTGCCATCCTCCGAAATGTACAAATATGCCGATGATGTTGTTATAATCTCCAAGTTTTCAGACTCTGATGACGTTGATATAATTGTCAATGCCGAAGTACGCAATGTTCGTGAGTGGTGTGACAAAAATGGACTGATCCTTAATGACAATAAAACCAAGCTTATGCTTATCGGATCTGACAAGTATAGATGCTTACCTATAACATCTATTCCATCTTGTGACTCTATTAGCATTCTTGGAGTAGTTTTCGACAAAAATACGAAATGGAGGTCTCATATCAACTACATAGCAAGGAGAGCATCACAGCGTATGCACCTGCTCAAGACTGTTTGCGAGATTCCTTCGGTACGCAAGCAGGATCTCATTCAGATTTACACTCAAATGATTCTCGGTATGATCGAGTGTAATTGCCCGCTGATGATCGGAATGACAACTTCATCTTCTACAATATTGGAGAAAATGCGGAAACGATGCCAGCGAATAATATGTGGTACCACCTGTAAACGCGAATGCTTACCCAGTTTATAAGAAAGAAGACAGCAAAAGGCCTTAAAAGTGTTTCACTCTACGCTAGTTCAAGGACATGTGCTCAACAAATTTGCTCCACGTCGATTGAAGTATTCAGGAAAATTTGCTGTACCACTATTCAGAACTAAACGTCGGTCTCTTTCTTTCTTCCCCTTCTGTATAAAGTTGTTACTTTGTCACTTTGATTTCCTCAATGTGTAGACCACTATGAATGTTTCTTGCACTGCATGATTATCATTCGAAATATAAACGATTTATTATTATTATAATATTCCGTAGCAATGCGACCACAGCAAACTGAGCCCCAATCAAGAGTCTCAGTGATCCCAGTCGACATTGTGGTCACTGTTCATTTTTCAGTTAGCACTAATGTTTGGAAGTTCATGGTTCTTTCGTATTTCAATATTTTTTCGGAAAAGTTTGAAAATGTAAGCAAAGAAGAAAACTTTCATCATACATGTGTCCAATTCGAAGTTTCATCTTGAGAACAATTGAAAACAAGAGCGGTAAAGCTAATATTTAAAAATAAGAGGATGGCAAAGGGTTTTCCAACCAGACATCCAGTCACAAACGTATCAGAATTACAGGAGCATATAAGCATCAGATGCTGAGCTAGATGTCTTTTAGAAACATATTATGTTCGTAGTAAAGATGATACGGTGATAAAACAGTCCTTTTACCCAAAAAAGGATGTGAAATTCAAAATAGGTTTGCATAAATGATTGGTACATTCTTCTTTGGTATTGAGGCCATGCTGATGTTTGAATACGCTTCAATTCTTGCGTGAAACGTATATAATTCCCGATACAACTCTTCTCATATGTAATACGTAGCATATGGGTTCATCCGCCACCATAGATCTTGTACAGATGCTATAGTCATCAATCATACAGTCACTCAGATTACAACTTGTTTTGGCAAGATATATTTTTAATACCATTCTCAATGTGTTTTCTGAAATCTTAACTTACCTGTGCGCGTATCTCATTAGTGAGATACATTGAGAGTAGGTACATTAGATCGGCTTACAAATCAAATCATTACCAGTGAATTGTTAGCCTATCAATTGTCTGGGTTATGGAATTCTAAAAATTCTGCGATGCTCCTGCTCCTGCACTTTTGTTCTGCTTCATGATTGTACCATCACGTTTTGCTTTGGTTTAACATTTTGTTTCACCATCTGAAAATTACGCGTCACCTTGAATTTTTTAGTGATGCAGCTGAAGCGGCCAGACCGGTGGAATGATATTTCTGTCTGTAATTACTAATTACTACTAATCAATATTTTTCACATTCCGTTGCAAACTGCGTCGATATTTTTTAAATAATCTATTGGTATGGGCCTATAAAACTTTATTAGATAATATCATTAGAAAATTATTCTGTACCTACAATTCTTCTCAAGGGCACCTTACTTCTTCGCTCCCTTGAGTCAGGCAAATGACAGTGCCCCTTTCCCCCTTTACTTTGATTGCTGGTGTGTGAGTGTTGCCAAAGATCCTTTTTATGCGAATTCATGTACTGTAGAGCTGCTTCTGCGGAATTACGAAGAAACATATTAAGTGAAACAAAGTAAAAAGAAATGATGATATACCGAATTAGCTTTTTATATAAATTCGACATAAGATGTATGGCCAATGAACGGAGCCAATGATATTAAATACAACGTAAGTGAGTTTATAAGTTTAATCTGCGTGTAAATGAAACATTCATGATGTCATCGCGATACCTGTGAACTCAATATGCGAGTTGACGATGCTATTCGCGTGTAAACTTCATTAGTCCCCCCACTCGTTTATCGGACTCTTTAGAAATAGAATTTTCTGTTTTACAAGAAAATTGTCACAAATTCCAAGGAATGCCTTGAAATTTTTGGTATCCTCTCAAAAATAAACCACAGTTATTCTTCCGATTCATAACGCTGTTCATTTTTGTAGTCGCACGATCAATCGAATCAAAATACAATAATAGAGACCGTGGCTTAAGGAATGCTTTTCTAAATGGTGTTCCGTCAATAATCTTATCTTTCTTTTATATGATTCATCTCCTGTTTCAGGGCTGGAGTAATAGAACGGTGCTAAATTCACAACTGTTTGCTGATTTATTGGCTGTCAGTTTCAAAGATACCAACTCATCTGAAATGTCCAAAATCTGTCTACTCTCTTCAAGGTCTCAACTGACGAGAATCGTAATGACTGACAATCATCTCACAGAAACACCATTGGCTCTGCTTGGTCCCAGGAATATTAGAAATATGCAGCTAAGGAAAATCACATACAATCTCTTTTCACATTTCAATTACTAACATGTAGGATGTACTTTGTATTCATTGAAACATCTTGATTTAAGTGGCAATGGACTTCAAGAATTGTCCCCTAACATTTTAAAGCCGTTCTTTGGTATAAAAGAGGTTGATCTATCTCGCAATAGTCTTAACTTCATTCATTCAACTTCCTTTCATCATGCGGTTGAAATAAATGTACTGAACTTCAGTTTCAATGTATTTCGTGAGACCAAACCGTTCGGCTTCAAGTTCCAAGTTTGCGAAATTGATTTCTCTCACAATTGTACAGGGTGACTCAAAAGTCTTAATCGGATTTCAAATCAAGATTTCTCAGTAAGCATTGGCACTATAAACTTAATTTTTAGTCTATGCCGTAGAGGAAGAACCAGAATTTTAGTAGCAGTTCGCAATTGTAAAAAAATCCGGTCAAAGGTCCAGACAAGCTCATTCATATTATGTAGGTCAACCAATCTATCAGATGTCATGAAAAACGTCTTTCGCATAAAACTTTTGCTGATTGACTACAGCCACAAATATTTTTTATGAATTCTGATTGATTGAGAGGAATACGAACAAAATATGAACAAGCCTTGATGCACTAACGTCCATTGAAACAATAACGGAAGGTAAATAAGAAGAAGCAATGAGGAAAGATAAAGAAGAAAGGTTAGCTAACCATTTCCATTAATGTGTGATTAGTACGTACTTACTATGATGGCTATCAAACTTCTACATTAGCACATTAGTTATGCATGAAGCATAATGCATAATGCAAAATGCATGATACACAATGCATAATTCCGTTCATGCAATGTCGTTGAATTGAAGCATAGGCCTAGATATCTGTGAAAAGAAGGATTTCAAAAATCGTTTTGCACTGGTAGTTGATATTCCCTTGTTACTCTTAGAAACCAGTGATGTTATCGGTAGAAGATTGAATCAACTTTGTGTTGCTTATGGCTAAATGTGAATCCATAACTACTGCCCGACGGCAGTGGCAAAGAAATTTTCATCAAAGCCACCTTAAAAGCACATTCCGACTTGTGCTTAAAAAATTACCGAGTCGGGTACTTTCCAAGATGCTGAGCGAAATGGTCGCCCATCCCTGCTGAGGGTAATGTTTTTGCGCATCAAGGAAGAATTTGAGAATGATCCAAGCTCATCGGCACGGGATGCAGCCAATAAGCTTGATATGCCAAATGAGACTGTTCGACGTACTTTGAAACAAACATTTATTGGCATGAAGTCATTTCATACTTCATGTGCGCATGAACTGCTACCAGAGGACTGAAACCAAGGCTTCAGTTTTGCGAAGGAATAACCAGCCATGTGATGATCCCAGTTTCATCCATAAACTCTGCCAAGGACTCTTATCTTGAGATGTTGAAGGATCATTTTATTCCGGAACGAAAGAGATAACGATAATTTTCGACGTTTTTCAAACAAGATGGCGCACCGCCTCATTGGGGTCCAATTCCCTAATCGATGGATTGGCCGACACGGCCACTGACGACTGGGTCAAATGGCCGAGTAGGAGCCCAGATCTGACGCCTCTTGATTATTTTTTGTGGGGTCATATAAAGAAAATTGTGTATAAGAATAGGCCAACGAACTGCGAGTGAAAGTTCTGAAGCAGTCCAGCCCGTGACGTAAGTCACAATCACTAAGACTTTTGAAAACTTCAAAAAAAACGCGCCATTCTTTGTACCTAAGTTATGTCAGAGCTCATTTCCAGTATATATGAAATGCAAGTTCTCTTGGAAATTCTGGCTCTTCCTCTACAGCGTAAACGAAAAATTAAGTTCATAATGTAAATACCTGCTCAGAAATCTCAATTTGAAACCCGATGAAGACTTTTGAGTCACCCTGTATATCAATTTTTTGTTGGAAGTCATTGGATGCGGTAAATTAGTCGAGCATGTTGATCTCTCGTTCAAAGAGATACAACATCTGAAGTCGGGGTTGCTCGAGAGCTTTACTAGCTTGAAGACCATCAATTTGAGCAATAATCGTTTTCTAATAGGCCTAATCAATAATTATGTGTTTGTTACTAGCAAGCGATTATATAATCTCACGCGAGTGACGATTGTGATCAAAAATCTTCCTTCGACTGTTGTTTGCGATTGTCGTTCCATCTTTGTTTGTCTTCATTGTATCAAGAAAGTCCGCCTTTCTTATCATCAACCAATCCTTGACTACAGTAAAGCACTCAGAAATGCCAAACAGTTTTCAATAGGACGGAAAGGGTTCACGACAACTCAAAGTTCTTCTGTATGGTTAGAGGGGAATAAAATCAAGCACCTCATATTGGATGACATGAAATGTGATAACCAAACCTCCTTCTGCCCACCCCAATTCTTTTGCACATTTGTGAGAGGCTTTTCTTACGTTGTAGTTTACTGTGAAGACCAGAATCTCATCGAAATTCCGCTCATCAACGTTCGAGCAACTCGTGTCCATATAAGTAGCAATAATTTAGGTTATGTTGGAGGCTCCTCCTTCGATCATTGCCTTAGAAGAGTAAACTTTTACGACTTCCATATAATAAAATTAAACAATTGCAAGTTGGCATTTTTAAAACAACGCAGAATATAACATTTTTTGAATCTTGAACAAAATGAAATATCACATAAACACCCACACTTATTTGATGGCTTGCAACTTTTGACCAAAATAATTCTTAAATTTAATTGGATTTTAACACCAACTTACGACTCATTCAAGTCTGCAATTACGTTAGTGATTTTGAATTTGGAAAACAATTCCATCATTTGTGACTGCTAAAAGGTTTTACCGTTCATGCGTTCGGGTGATTCGATCGGCGCAGTGAGGCCTGACACCTGTCAGGTAAAGAAAATCATTAGAGAAACTACCGCATGTAGAGAAATTATTCCTTACAATTTAAAGACCCTTCAAAGGGTTTGTAACTCTTTCGATTTGCATGCAAAGGTACTACAAGACGAAAAGTTATGGAACCTTGTCATGAATTATATCATAATTATTCTCAGTACTTGTCTATTCATAATATCGGAGTCATATCTGTTTTTCAAGCGTGTGTTACTGACATCGAATTCAGTGAGGTGGTCATTAGTTCGTTCAATTTTTCGACTGCAAACGCGTCATAATAGTGAGTATGACGTCGGATTTCTTTTCACAGACAATGCTCTTTCAAAAAGGCAAATATGATGAATTCAGACATTGTCTGGATGGTTCTAGATGTCGAAATTCATCAATTGTCGGATTAATTCATCAACTACCCGGAGCAGTCCGCTTAAGAGGGGTCCTAGAGCTTCTAAGAAAAGTCCAAGTTTGTGTGGTAACTGTAAGCAACGCTTTATTAGAGGATGATTATTATTACGAAGCTCCTGATATCATGCATGAATACGGTCGGCCCAGGAATCAGCCACCTAAGAGTGCTATTATTATAAAATCGAGAAACCAAGTTCAGGAAAATGAGAAATGGCACATCATCGTTGATAATCCTCATCGACTGCAGATGGAATGGAATGAACAACAATTTTGGAAGAAGCTTTTTTTATATTTTCCACCTCCGCGATTTAATGAAGAGCTGAATACTTCAGATGAAAGTCAAAAACTGATAAATGTATCTTGAGAACTGTACCTGTAAATTTTCTTTCCTACAACTTCGATCTATAAGAGCATGAAGAGTTGCAAGAATGTCTCACCAATTTTGAAATTATATCAGTCACCTCGCTTAATTTTTGAATTTTTTTAATGACATTTTGTTTTTTACAGAATTTTCACCCCTAGCAAGCGGCGAGCCATGAGCGACGCTAGGGATTTCTCAATGGAAAAGTATTAAATTTTAGATAAATAAAAGCAAAAAAACATATCTTCTAATATGATTAAACTGTCCCCATCAGAAAACTGCTCGTACGCCTCTTGAAAGTATCAAGATATTATTGGTCAGGGAAAGTGGTCTGGGGAAGCTGATTCCAAGGCTCTGTGAGTGCGAACAAGAAAGCTTTTCGAGCGACTCACCGTAAGTGCGCGTTCTAAGGTCCCATGATGGCATGTGAGCGCATCAGCTCTGAGTGTGCTTCTGGAGAAGATTTTAGGTTTGGGTACGCACTCATTTGCTGCAGAGCTGCTTCTCCCGAAATAGTATATGCAAAGGCGACGCATCGTATCCTAAAGTGAGGGGGACAAGCTAAAATTGACATGTTATGTAACGCATCGTAATGCGAGTATATATGTCAAGATCTATCACAAATTGCGACTGCGGATTGAAGAACATCACAGCATTGACTAATATATTTTTCTGTCGCAAGATACTCGTACAATATAGGTTGCAGACTACCATAGCTTGTCATTTTACCACTGGATTTAACCATTATGCAGAAAAAATACCTTTTCAAACTTTACATGATGATTATGCAATATAATTACAGCTATAGTGACATAATGAAGAACCTTCGAAATGAGGTCACTCATATCGTCGATTTTCTTCAAGAGTCCCTAACTCTTTGGTCTCTAATTTCTGCATGATTTCATCCATATCTCCAGCTAATCCAATAACAGAAAATTGGTTTTTAATTTAGGATTTCAACTCACTTCGGAGATCGTAGATGTATGTTATTTTCCTTAATTTGAGGCTCGGAGGAGCAAAAATTATGCATGAACCTCTGGATGATTATTAATTGATCGACTTGACCA